>JAARMF010002397.1:0-13191 GCA_022844705.1 Toxascaris leonina
GCTGATCGTACTCATGATTGCTCACCATATGCAACATGTGAGGATACACAAGATTCATACTTATGCAAATGCAATCAAGGATACACCGATGTTTCATCACGTTATGGGCTTAATCCAGGCAGAAAATGCGCTAAAGGTGAGTGAATGCTTTATGCTAATTTATATAGCAATTGCCTTCGCCTCATCTATACATAAATATACTTTAGATCACCTCAGTGAACTTAACTCTGATAGGATAATCAATGTGCTGATAAGTTTCTATTATGTCACCTTATCAAAAAAATAAATGAATGTTCGTTCGAATGCAATAGTCGTTATTAAAAACGATTTTTGGACTGCCATTTGGACATATTTACAAAGGCATCGAATTTAAAATGGAGCCAATTGCATCATAACAGCCACTCTCTAAGCTCATCCATCACCTCATTATGTTTTNACCTCATTACGTTTTCATTAAAGACAACACCTTTATGCCGATATTTAGGTGTTTCTTCACAGGTGAAATGCATTAATGAGATTGTCATTAATTTGTAGTGGAAAATCTGTGTTCGGATAGATCGTTGAATTCATGTGATGAGAATGCCGATTGTGTAATGCTACCGGATGGATACACATGCAAATGCTTCAATGGTTATGTTGATGTGTCGAGTAATGCGAATTTACCACCTGGTAGAGTGTGCACTCTACAGACCACATGGTATAATTAATTCACTTTATGTTGCTTTCTGTTGGATTCGTTCTTTAAGAGATGATCAGTTAACGAAAAAATAAACGTTTTTGCAAACTCCATGCACTACAATCTTAGATTTAAAAATTAATTACTTATTTAGCCAATTTAGGATATTTCGTTATTTTGAAGACCCAACAAAGCCAACTCTAATCTCAATTCAGCACAAAACAAAAACTTTTCAATTTTTTACTTAATATTATGCCACAGTTCATTTAAATACATCAAAAATGATACTACAATGAAATATGCCATCAGGTCGTATGAAAAGCAATGCGAAATGGAAATGGAAAACCTTCCTCTACGACCTATTACATTTTTTTTGCATCAAAAGTCAGATACAGAGACAACACAAAGAACAAAGAATAAAGAAATTTTGAAATTAATTTTTACTCGAGTACAGCTCAATCCTAAATTGCGCTTTTTGAAAAATGTCGCACAGCGGGTGGGTGGCTTCTAACGAGTCTTTATGGGTGCCACTTCAGATATAACAACGATGTGAAAAAGAATTCCACTCGACTAATCACTGAGCTCACAAAGGGCACCTTGTGGAAAATTAATGGTAATTAATGAATTTCTTTGAAAGTACTCAGGAATGATAGAAACATTATGNCTAATGAGTTTCTTTGAAAGTACTCAGGAAGGATAGAAACATTAAGCAACTTGGCGAAAAATTCTCATTTTGAGGGAATTCTAATGCATTCTCGTGTGCACTGTAACGAATGAAATTTTCACAAACAAGTTCTTTTGTTTAGACTTCTAATCTGAAAATCTTCTTCGCCAAGGTGATATTATAGCACATTGGTAAAATTTCAGCCCTGCTCAACCGACTGATCTTGTTTTTCTTATCGATGGAAGTGGTTCAATTGGATCCGACGTATTTAGAGGAGAAGTGAATTATATTTTCATTGAAACAATTCGTTTGGTATTAAATTATGGCAAGAAATGCTTCATTCCTTAAAGCTTTTGTATAGATTACGAAGATCTGTGAGAAGCAACAAAATCATATTGCCTTCCGCAAGCATCTCTTATAAAGCTTTCAAATATCTAAGACATGCATATAATTGAGCTTATTGCAAACTGCGAAATTTGGTTTGTTTAAGCCGGTGCGATAGTGCAAGAGTTTCAATTAAACAATTCAAGGTTCCAAGAGCGCAACACAGTATTGTTGTTTACAACGTCGCATTACTATTCGTTGTATGGATAAGGGGAGAAAAGCGGAATATCAATCTTCATGAAATCTTACACCTATTTGACAGAACAATAGTTGGAGCAATTCTCACTGTGAGGCAATTTAGAGATGTACGAGGTGATCTTTCGTCAAACCCGATTCATCAGTGCATAACTAGGTTTTAATAGTAGATTGTCACTAGCTGCTTGACATCCTAACAGTTCCATCCTCACCTGGCGATCATCCTTCCAAGAAATGTTGTATCGCCATTTTCATTGCATCCAATATCGGTTCTATGCATTGATTTAATATTAATAAGCAAGTCACCACTCAATTATTTTATTCATTCAATCTTTTTCCTTTAACTAATTTTATCGATGACAGAACATTTCAGGTTCTTAGATTCTTGAAAGAATTTGTTGAGTTGTTCGATATATCACCAGATCGAACGAGGGTTGCAGTTGTTCAATATTCGGATCGTATCCGTCATGAATTCGATCTAAATCAATATTCCTCAGCACAAAGTCTTGAAGATGCAATTGATAGAATTCGGTACGTTCACTTAAGAATTATTTTGCGATTTTATTTTCTATGAACAGTGAATAAATCCCTCGAGAGTGATCAACTTCTGAACTCTCTCTCTCTCTCTGTCTCTGGAAAATTCAAGTTTTCTTCAATATCTTAATAGGATTTAAATTAATTTCCTCTTTNAAATTCAAGTTTTCTTCAATGTCTTAATAGGATTTAAATTAATTTCCTCTTTAATATTTTCTCAAGTAGCTCTTCACTTGTAGTTTCGTTTTGAAATTTCTTTGAAAGGAAATTTTAGAAAACAAATTACAGAAAATTCTCCACTTCCATCATAAAACTGGTTGAAACAAAATCACACTTCACAAAAATTTTTACTTTTCGATGAAGCAATAATGTTTGTGGTCCTATTTCATACTTCAAGTGCTTCTATAGTCTCATCGTTTTTTTCACCGATTCTGCTGTCTAAAAAAAAAACAGAAAACACTCAATCGATATCAATTGAAAAAAAAATGGAAGTTTCACTGAATTCTATGGAAACGATTGTGAAGATTTACCTATACATCTATTATTGAAGATTTACATGTTGCACCTTTCAGGTATATGACAGGGCTAACAAGAACGGGAGCCGCAATTCAACACGTCACAAATGAAGCATTTAGCGAACGTCGTGGAGCGCGTCCTGTATCCGACAAAGTCTCACGTGTTGCGATCGTAATTACCGATGGTCGCTCACAAGACAATGTTTCATTGCCTGCTCAAGAAGCAAGACGACAGCATATACAGTTGTTCGCTGTCGGTGTCACTAGTCATGTTTTGGATTCCGAGCTTGAAACCATAGCTGGTAAATTCTTGTAGAAAGCTTGTTCTCGTTTATTGTTATGTTTAGCTCAAAGTTCACCATATTACTGGCAAATTCACCACAAAAGAAAAGTTATGATTTAAATATATATTAAATAAATGCGTATAAAACTTATGTATATAATACTATTCAGTATAGGAAATGTGGGGGAAGATTTTTGGTTTCTAAAGAAAGAACTGTTTAAATCCACTATCTTAAGATTTTTCATTATATCCTCAGAGTTTATCTTCCAGAATAAGTTCAATGTAGATAGCTGTTTTCCGTCGTATAAAATAGTATTGCGATACATAAACAGGCACGAAGAGAAAAACATGATTGCGAGTTGGACCAACGACTTCGGAAGTTTTTTTTTTTTTTGGGGAGTGCAAGATTTTCAAATATTCCGCATTTTTAGACGTTTTTATTGCTGTGATGACACGGCTGAATCATACGCGTTCATAAGCGAATGTCATAAACGATTACCACTTAACATCCGGTTTTCAACGGAAAAAAATATTGCTATCGCTAGAAATACGCTAATTTTTTCTTATAAACTTTCCTTTCGAATTTTCAAATCTTATTCCGGGAATAAAGTTTTCTTCGAGGTGTTAAAAGATTCAAGAAATGTTTATTTCCTAAAGAATGCAATGAATTGTGGCATATTTTAACAGTGTTTGTTATACGAGTAATGTATTCACCACAGCAAATTATTCGAAACTAATGTTGATATTCCATGAAGTTTCCGTTGTATCGCTGCAATTATTAAAAAATACGAGAAAGAAACTCATTAACAGGTGCAAAGGATCGCTACTTCCATGTCACTGGTTTCAAGGATCTGAATGCCCGGCTAAGGAGCGCAATTCAGAAAGTCGCTTGCCCTGAGACTAGACCGACGCGGCCAACAGAAGGTATTTCTACAGAAATCTATCGTCTGTTTCAGCGCTTATAAATTTAATTATTTTGAAGTCACAACTATCACTTTCCAAGGTCATTCATACATATCGAGCATTCAATGAGTGGAACTCCAAAGGTGAGCTTATCAAGCATTCAAGAGGTAGAGTTTAAAAGCTCAAAATACAATCTTCACGTTCAATAGTTAAACATTTGGGAGTTTCAGGAAGGCGTATTATAGCAACGGCATTTCTATTCGTATGCATGTGTTTGTGTGTATGTGTGTGTATGTCTGTCTTTTCGACAGTATCACCTTAGGACCCACTGAAGCCAGCTCTATGAAATTATTGTAACATATTGTGTGCCATAAGCGATCACTCATTCCGCATTTAATGTCGATTCCTCAACTCATCAATGACTTATATATGCAAACAAATTAACATTTCAAATTCATGCAAGTGCTGAAAAAATTTCAAAACCCGATGGAATCTTTATTCAACGTTGGTTTGTTTGCTCATAGAAAAAATGAAACTTTTTCGCCGGTTTGACCGTTTATAGGCCGAATAGAGATATGAGAACGGCATTTTGCGTGAGTTTTATTATTTCTTGGTAAGTTGTAGATTGATTTGCCAAGGTAAACCGTATATAGGCATCTCATAACAACCTATCCACATGTTATTCGCTGTTCTTGGACAAAGTTCTTTTCAAAATCATCGAGATGTTTTTTTAAAAAATATTTGGAAGTAATGAGCTTTAGTATTTTCATCGTGAATAAATTTTAGGACCTTGTGATCCGTCGACTCATCATGGTTGTGATCGATCGTTGAATCAAGTGTGTCTTGCAAGAAATGGACAATTTAGTTGTGGATGCCCACCTGGTTTCCAGAAACATCCACTCACTCAGGTTAGAGAAACATATCTCATTACGACGATATCGCAGTGTATTTCTGTGCTGAATTTGGTGGAACTAGCCAATATTGATAGGAAATGATAACAAATGCTATTAGAGTGATACTTAAAAATGATGCGCTTTTTTTTAATATATGGGAAAATATTGCTTGAATCATATAAACAAGGTTGGTTATTCTCATCTGTCACTCTAAAATTTTCTATGACATTCGAACGGAAATTGATGACGAGCAATTGAAATAATTTATATTATTTCTTTTATTAGGTTTTTCTTCAATTTTCTTCTCTCATATTCTCATGAATGATGGGCATAAAATTATGTCGCATTCGATTTAAAGATGTGTAATTTAATTCTAATTTATTATAGGCATTGACTCTTTGCTCGAATGCATATAGTGAATCACATAAAACAATTGGCAATTGTCAATCATTTGATGATGACGTTGATGTGTTCGTGAAATGCATCGAATATGATGATATAATGCGATGAAGTTTATAGGTTTGTGGCGGTGAAATTTGCAATCCACAACTCGTTTCCTCATGTCCTCATCCTGACGTATGCAAGCAAACTCCATTTGGCAACTATCGATGTGCATGTCTTGGCAGTTATTGGCGAGATCCAAAAACCGGAGCTTGCAGTGAGTTCTATACGTTGGATACGAAGTTTCGCTTGCTTCAACAACACATCCAAGAAGGAAACATTATGGGGAGGATGAATATTATAGGAATCCTCCACCCATTATAGGGAGGAGGATTATAGGGAGGAGGAAGAGGAGGTTTTTGTTTAAAAAATGTTCGCGAAGAAGATTCCATAAAGAACTTTCGACGATTATAATGCAATCGTTGTATGGGGTAATGCTTATTGAAGTACTGGTCATAGATTATAGGAGTGACTCATGATAATGCTAAATAAATTTCATCACATAACAAGCATATTTTAAAGTATAAAGCATATATCGATAATATATAGGGCTTGTTTTATATTATTTTTAACAAAGCAGTTCAAATAATTATTTGCGGCTATCGTATTCTTACGTTTCATAATTCGCAATGTGCTCTAAGACACTTCGATGCTATTCGTATACGCAGGGCTCTATATCGGCAGTGCTGAAAACAAGAAATTGTTTATCAGTGTCAGGGAAGGGCGATATTTCTGAGCTCTTCTATTTCTAGTCAATATCATGTTCACTTTTGCTATCCATTCTCGATATATATTGTAGGTCAATAAGTTTAAAGTTTTCCGAGTTGAAAATGTGCAATTGCCAAGACAAATTAGCGTAACACAAACTAGCTTTATTTCTAAAACTTGTTTCGCAATTGTGCTATAATAAGTTACTTAAGAAACTACACATCCACCATCAACAATACCAGCGTTAGAAGAATGTGATGAGACAAGACCATGTGGCAAAAACGAGCAATGTGTTCCTTCACGTTCTGGTGGTCACACCTGTGTATGCGCGTAAGTAATTCAATTTTTCATAAACTCTTCGAGAGAGGTGTACAATCAAAAGTTTTTTTGTTCATTTTCCATCAAAAGCGAACGTCCTCTGCATTCATTGTTGTGCAGAATTCCCAAAATTACTATCACTTTACTATCCATCTTTATTTAGTTAATTGCCATCGTGACCATTGTTTACCTTGATGCATTATCATAGATGAGCTTATTTCTTGCAAAAACGAAGACAGATTTTTGAATAGAAATAATTTCAATGCTCATCAAGTGAATTCATCAAATGCAAGTGAATTCATCAAATGTAAGTGAATTCATCAAATGCTCCTATTACAGGCCTGGTTTTGAACGCAACTATAGGAGTGATAAGTGCCAATTGCCTGGAACATGTGATCCATCGATACCTGAATCTTGTGATCAAAGAAAACGAGAAAAATGCCTACCGAATGGAGCGGGCGAATATACATGCCAATGTGCTGCAAACTATAGACGCCATCCAATCACCGAAATATGCCGTATGTACTTTGATTTTCATATCCGCTAGTAGGTAGCACATCATCGAGTCGTTTGTTACAACGATATGCTTGTCTGAAGGAATCATACGATTTCCTTTTGACATTTTACACATGATGCTTGAAAAGTTGTCCGTCTGACATCGATCAAGACGCGTTAGTTTTCGTCTGGTGCTTATGGTCCGTTCACCCGTTGAATCCACGATATTTTTTAAAGCACAAGTTTCCATAGTATCTGCCCTTTGAAGGAAGGGAGTCTATGTTGAGATGATGACTTGTTCTTTGAGATGAAATAGGCGGAATAGTTTCCGAACAGTTTCTGAAGAAGTAACGAACTCAATGTGGGGTGGGGATTTTCAAACGAAAGACGTCAGCTACAGCAAACTAACAGTGAATTTAGTGCTTTCAGAGCTTGTTTTTTTCACGACATTTGTTTTTCAATGTATTAATATCAATTACCTGAAATGGTTTACTCAGCGAAGAGTTGCTTTCGAAAAGGGGCTTATAATGTTTCGCAGTGAAAGTTCATAGGTTCTTATCGAGAAGTAGCTCAATTTGAAGCTATACAATAGCTTAAACTTCAGCAATTTAGTTCTAAAATCAATTCAGCATGCTGACATATATTGCTGATAATGAGGAAACATGATGATGAGGTTCTATCAGATGTTCAACATAAGTGACATACCGATGCAGTAAGAGGTATCGTGTCAATCTGCAAGATATTAGCGTAGAGGAAATTATGTGAAGCTGAATTGGTGAGCACAAATCCGATGTGATTATGTCTCATCGTTGTTAATCGTCCTATATTGTCCACTTCCGATACATTTTATATACAAATCTAAAAGAGTGCTACGAAAGAATTCGTTTAGTGATCGATGAATGCGCCACGGGCACTCATGATTGTGATCGAAATGCGAAATGTGTGGATACTGATGAGAGTTTTATTTGTACATGTCGTGAAGGATTCAACGATGAAAGTCCCGATCCATCAGAGAAACCAGGACGTGTATGCACACAACGTTAGTTATGGCGTAATTTCCTTCGTCGGTCATCGTTTAAAAGAACAATCCTCGTCATTAGCTAAGATTTGTTGACGACAGACGGATGAAGCAGGAGGGGTCGGGAGGGTGGAGGGGGGGAGGGGGGGAGGAGATTAGGGGTTGGAGGATCACAGGCGTGAAGTGAGTGCATATGGGCTTGAACTACTGTTAGGCTTGAACTGCTGTTAAGAAGCGTACGCAAACGTTACGCAACTTGGATGCTGTATAGAGGAGTTGCATCGTCTGATCAAGAAAAAAAATCAGGGTATTATGCCCTTGAAACTGCAAATTGAACAAGAGAGATATATCGTTTACAATTTTTCGACTCATCCATCCTACTTTAGTAAAAAAAAAAGAAACAAATTTCCTTTTCGAGCTTCTCCCACGTTTGTTTGTAGCTAATGGCCTAATGGCCTATTGTTTGCATTCAGAACAATGCCATTCGAAATTTTGAATAACTTCTGCGATATCTGTATTGTTCGAATATCCTCGAGCAGTAAATTTCCAACTATTTTCCATTCGGATTTCGCTTTTCTTCTGCACAAAAAAAAAATTGCTCTCGCATTTAAATGAATCCGGACGATAAAAACAGCATAATAGTTTCTAATGTTATTGTCATTTGATTTCAAAAAATATTATGATGTGAAGTTAGTCAATTGTATGTCGGCTATCAAAGAAAAAGCTTGTTGGTTGTTGATGTATTCCACACTTGCGCCATAAGATTTTGCTCTATTCGAGTCCAGCATATGCTGGAATTGAAACTGCCGAAGGTTTGAGCAAATAAACGTCTTCGGCTGGTATGATTAGGAAGGGGTTTAGGGAGCGGTCAAGTTTGTTCGTTTTTCTTAAAATTCGACTGTCATCAAATATTCATCATAAAATTCCAGCTCAGACATAGCCTTTTGCCTGAATGTTATCTCTTTTCAGAAGTGGATGAATGTAGATCTGGTACACACAATTGTTCAGTCAATGCCGTCTGCATCAATCTTCCGGATGGTTTTATTTGTCGATGCAAAGAAAATTATGTCGACTTCAGGTTTGCCTATATTTTTCGAATATCATCAGCACTTGTTCGTTATTTATGTGGATTTATTGATTGATATTGATTTATTGATTTTTTGCGTCTACACTTTCAATTTTCAACATATTGGCTCGTATGCAATCTTATGCTACAAACGCTTCGAACTTATTCTGCGATATAGCTCAACATTCCATTAGAATTTCCAATTTGGCGACTTCCAAATCGAAAAAAAAACCAAATATTCACTATGATTCAATTATTATGACTGTTTTCTTCTTTTTGAACATAAAATCTCTTTGATCACATCACTACATAGCTCAAAATTATTGGTTATTCAATGGTTATTTTTGGGTATTTCCGGTGATTTTTTAGTGGAAAATTTTCATTCTCACTATAAAACTTCTCTCTAATGAAGTGAATATTATTTCTTGATGGTGTTTTTCTTCAGTCCAAATCCACTTCGCTTCGGTGGAACCGACTGTAGACCATTAGTGGACGAATGCGCAGATAAAACTTTGAACACATGCAGTGAGAATGCAATTTGTATTGACACAAGAGAGAGTTATAAATGCCAATGTAAGGAAGGATTCCTCGATCAGGATGAATTGCGAAATCCGGGAAGAAATTGCCAAAAAGGTCTCTTTTGTTGGTTCTTTCAAGTTTATTATTTTTCTATATTTATATGCGAGAGCAATCGGTTGTTCAGCTCATTGATGTGATTCTAAAGCTACTCGTTAGGATGATGCACCTAAAGGAGCAATTTCAGAAAGCCGATGTCATTTTGCAGTAACAGTGATAAATAACAAACATTTGAGGTCTTATTACAGTAATGTAGTCCATTGTGGTTGGTTATTGCTGTAAGCTAAAGATATAATTTAATTAAGAGTATTTTACTGTTTATATTCTTAGATGTTGGCTTGGTCAAGACAGTATATAGAGAGTAAGCATTCCTCACTTTTCGAAAAGTTCATAGTTCGATAAATTTACTCAAAAGCATCTATAATAATTTCAGTGAATCGAATTTGTTCGGAAGGTGGGCATGATTGCGATAGAAATGCACGATGCATTGAACGTGGAGCGAATGCTTATGATTGTGTTTGTAATGCAGGATTTCTCGATAAGAGTCCTGATCCGAATCGACCAGGTGCAGATATTTTTCGTACCTTTCTATAGTGGTACCTTTTCGTACCTTTCCAAAAATGGAATATTTACTGCAGTAGTGCACTCAAGGCTCTGCAGTACTCTTGCAACAATTGACCTAAATGCTTGCAACTGTCGAAACTTTTGCAATAATAAAAGCTCGATAATCTGAAAAGTCGTGCTTCCAATACCTTATACGGCGAATGAATTTCGAAATGATCCTCCTCGTCCATAAGAATATACCATGAGTGAAGTTAAACTAGGAGCTAGATTCGTTCCTTCTCAAGCTATTTGTTGGTTACGATGTATTCTTCTTTTTCTCATTTCGTTTCACTAATATTATCTTCTGCATCAAGTCCTTAATTAATTGAGCTTTATGCTCATCTTGCATATACTCGGAACTATCATCGTTTCTGCCGGAGTTTCTTGGAACCATCGCTGAATAAGTACTATCGAACATTTCGCTTATCACTCTCAAAATCATTGCAAAATCAGTTGTCAATATCACCGGACGAGCGCTTATTTAATCATGACATTCAATATTTGTATATCCAAAGAATATATTCCAATACTTTATATGCTAACAATTTTCATAAGAATCCAGCCTTAAGAATCTAGAAAGCGGAAACAATATTTACAATTTTCAAGCGTTTAATTCTCTTCTTGAACTCACTTCTATGCTTGACACTTCCTTTGATACGTCTTACTTGTTCTAAAAGGTAAATCATGCTCTCCAATGTTATCCAATATTATGTGGATTTCAAATTTTTGAGAAATAATTAACTGTTTACCGCATAAGAACGAAATGACTGTAGGCCGATTATGTGTGGAGGAAGTATGTTTGGATTCAACGAAGCATGATTGCCATGTTGCTGCGATTTGTACGGAAGTAGCTGGACCAGAGCGCTATAAATGTGCATGTCGGGATGGCTATATTGATATGAATCCATCGAAACCAGGTGCCATCATCATTCATTTCAGTAATCATCGACGATGAATTCAAAAATCTTCGAAATCGAATAGTAAATAAAACAAAAAGGGCATTTTTTCCTATTCATGAGTAATCGTTAGCGAATGAAATTTTGGAGGGAACAGAACTGTCATTCATTAAGTGGAAGTAAATCAAAATCTGGTTAAAAAGAAGAGAAGTTAACGCTGAATTAGCTGTTAAAGTAGATGTGAGGTTGCTTCGAGTCGAAGCCTTTTCAATTTTTGCTTCAAGAAAAGCGGATATTTGTGACGCCGAAGACTATCAACATAAAAACATTAAGAAACTGTGAAGGTTTAGACATTACGTCGAATTGAGTTAGTACTTGGATACTTTTAAAGTACAATTTATCTGCATGTGTTATCGACCGCATAATTAGCAATTTCAGTTTGAAGCTGTAAATGCTTAACAATTATTTAAGTTATAATTACAATTACTTAACATTGGTATTATTTCTTAGAGAGAATTTGAAAAAGCTGAAAATTCGATGAAAAATTTTCTTAAACTTTAATTGGCCTATGATGATGTTACTTATGTGACTTTCAGGCAGAGAGTGTAAAGAAGTATTGAACGAGTGCTTAGATCGATCTCTAAACGATTGTGATCCAATTGCGACTTGTCAAGATGAGCAACAAGGATATACATGCACTTGTCCAGTTGGAGCAAAAGATGTTTCACCAGATCCAAATAAACCTGGCAGAAAATGCTTCATTGTAAGTATTCCTAAGCGAGCATATTCCATTTCTTCGAGAGTTATTTTTTTCTTTGACGAGAAAATTAATGTGCTAATAATTTGATAAAATTATTGCATTTTGCGGATATATTAAAATCCCTTGACAAAGAATTTATCAACGATTCCAGTGGTTTTAGGTCATTGCTTATTTATTTATTCGTCTAGGGTCCCATGCTGAGAAAACAAAAGAATAGGTATAAATAAGAAGGGAAAAAAAACGAGAGCAAAAGAGGCAGTAAATAGATAGAAATGCGCAAAGGGCCACACCTAGCAGACACTGCACAGATTGCCAAGGTAGCGTTATGGCAAATAAAATATTACTGCTTAATAGTCTTAACGAGTAAAATATAATGCATTTCCAGTTGGTCGATGAATGCCGCAATCCACATCTGAATAACTGTAGCCGTTTTGCGGATTGTTTCGATCGAGAAGAGGGTTATGAATGTCGATGCAAATCCGAATATCACGATAATAATCCTTCACATCCAGGCACCGATTGCTCATTCAGTTAGTTTTTTTTGCTTTATGTGGCTCTTATATCAAGAAATTAATATGTGCTACGTGATTAGAATATTAAAAAAAAAGATGGAAATGCAACAGTGAATATGTCGCTAACATGGAGCGACTTATCTCATCCTTTAGCCGTTTATTGTCGACGATTATTTATGCTCAACAATAGACATTTTTCTAACGAAAATGTTTTTTGAAATATTTTGCGATAGATGATGATAGGCTACATCGAACAGTNGTGGTGATAAGCTACATCGAACAGTGATAAGCTGATAACATAAACGCGACGCTCATGCAATTTGAAAATTGCTTGACGAGCAATGAAACTCTTGAGGATATCGATTCATCAATTTGTTACGATAATTGAATTATACCTTGGTCGATCAAAGGATTTATTATTTTCTTATCATTGGATGCAAAAGTCACGCAGTCTTCTATAAAATATAGCTATTTCTTTGCGTAGAGTTGAATTACGGTGTTGCGATTGGTGCAAGCGATCATCGACGACGCATGCAAGACGAATATTAGTCATATTGCTGCAAATTGCACAAGAGACAAATAGTTCATTGCATTTTAAAAGAACGTGCTTTTTTCTTGCAACCAGTTTATCGTCTCATTGCAATGAAATTGCTGCAAAATGTTGGGAAAAAAAAAACGAGAACCTTAAAACTGTCTTGCTATTTATTATAATTGAAAATGAAAAAGAATTTTCCAACAATTCCATATCCCC
>JAARMF010002397.1:15861-27170 GCA_022844705.1 Toxascaris leonina
GCCTCTCGTTACTAATAGTTATATGAACGCTCTGATTCTGACTGTTGTCGCAAAATCGGACTATTCAAGTAAAAAAACGAAGAGATTACTTTTACAGTTACTTGAGTATGAGCATTATTTATGATGAACAAAATGCTGGAATATGATAGAAGAAGAACTAATCGACTGCGAACATATATAGACTAAATGCTTTCTCTATGATTCTCTGATGATGTTTCAGTTATCAACGAGTGTGAATCGGACAATCTGAATGATTGTAGCAAAAATGCAAAGTGTACGGATACTCAGGAAGGATATACTTGTGAATGCATCGCACCGTACAAAGACGAATTGCCTTCGAATCCGGGCAGAGTTTGTCGGTACGTTCGTTATGAACATAAAGAAACTTATCGTTGATGGTTCCGGTAGTTTGCTCACTGATAAAAAAATTTTCACTTCTCACGATAAGAATGCTGGACGTAAGAATATAAGAACTGACGTGAGAATGAAAAGCAATTATTAGGGTGCAGGAGGAGGGGATGGGGGTAGGGGTAGGCACAAAATTGGAATCTCAAGCTATCGATGTTCATCCGGTAACGAACCTACCAGCTTATCTATTATGTTCATTTCCTAAGTGTCAGCCGTTGAGCCAACCCCATGCATCTGCTATTGTTGTTAATGGGTTCATGCCAGGAGCCGTTAGAGCTGAACGTTTCTTAACGCATTAAACTTGAACTTGGCAATTTTATTGAGCTTGTAACTCGGTTTCAAATGCAGCACAATACTGAATAACTATGTTAACATTGATGGAGTAATAGGAGTGATAGGCATGTCTTCGTTAGAGCCGTATCGATTTTCCATCAAAATAGTACATGTTATGTACAAGAAAGAGCTAGTATTTCAATCATTTTCGATCACATATCATTCAGTTACAATGAGTGTGAAGATCCAAAGATGAATGACTGCGACAAAAACGCCGAATGCTTGGACATGGACGACGGTTTCACTTGTCGTTGCAAAACCGGCTTCTACGACGACGGTAACGATCCACACAAACCTGGACGTGTCTGCATTGGTATTCTTTGTGGTGTATTTGGTTTTTCTTTTCATGAACTCTCGATAACTTTTCAGTGAGACTTTTGTGATACAGCTTACGCAAGAATATGCTTTATCTTGATGACGCTGTTGTAAACGATGAGAACTCAATTAGCTTGAGAACGGAAGTCATGCTTTCAAGGAACCCATCAGTTTGAGGATATTTTTAGTTGACATTATCCGTAGTTGTGAGAGCAGCTGGGGTGAGGGAGATTACAGCTGCAGAACGGGCGTGGTATGGCAGTCTAAAAGTATTTTAGGCGAGATGAAAAATTTTCAGACCAATGAAGAATTAACGAGGGGACATTTCTATATACTGTCAAAGTTCGTGAAAGCGCCATACTGGAAACAATAGTTTCAGGATATTTTCACTGAAAGAAGAACTAGACGAGTTGATCTTCATCCAGAAATAACGTGATTCTTCATTTATTTGCTAGTCATTGCTGCGTATTTTCGGGAGTCCGTAGAAGATATTTTCCACTGTTCATTATAGAACTGGTGATCGACAGACCACCAGAGACTGAGAAGACAACACTCTCTCCGGATTTGGCACCATGCTCGTCAACATTTTGTCATTTGGATCTCGGAGAAGTGTGCATTGGTGGAACACATTGTGGATGCAGGCCGAATCAGAATCGTGCAAGCACCACCGATAAGTGTATCGATGTTGAAAAGGTTCATAATCCGCGAAATTGTCGCGCTCCTTTTTTTCTCTATGTTTCTAAATTTGACTCGATTTAAACAATGAATNNNTGCCAGCTGATTGAGTGCTAGTCAGATTGCAAATATTAGGCAGCTAATCAAAGTTTTCTTGCTATTTTTTAAATGAATATTTCCAACATATAACATATTTGGAAATCAGAAATTCTTAATTACTGAACGTTTTCGAAATTGCGTTCAGCATATTAATCTTCTTGTGAAATTTATAGAGAATGGTGATTAAGAAATGAAATCGAATACCTAATAAATCGAAGAATTATTTAGATTCCAATTGAAATTCGAATCACTGATCGTAATGGAGAGAAATTGGTATATAGTAGTGATTATGGAAGTCCAAATTCACCAAACTATGTGGATATTGTGGACGCTTTCAATAAGGGCTTGAGTGAATTGATCAAGGAGACGAAATTTGCGCCAGAATTTATTAACACTGATGTCAAATATGTCACGAATCCAAAAGTGAAAAACAGGTAAACATTGTGGTAACTTTAATCAACAAACGCATATTCTTACACTAATAAAAGAGTGATGTTGAGGAAATGGGTGAGGGGGAGAAGGAGGGGGGAGGGGGAGGGGGTAGCACAAAAATGTGCACAACATAGTAATTTCATTGTTTTATTGAATCCTCGAATATCCACTCCAGTGGCAACAAAAACAGATGAGAGAATCTCCTTAAAGAGGCAGTACGATATGTGCTTTCGTATTCCACTCATCCAACAAGCTATTTTCTGAGGTCATTACCAGCGGAAACTGCAAATATGCCGAATGATGCCTTCCTACACAACCTTTGTGAGGAGAATAATTCTGCAGCAGAAAGTTTATTCACACAAATGTTACGAATCCGATAATTTTTAGGCATGCAACGATGCTAAAATTTATTCGAAGTGTTTATTTTTTAATGCTCTTTTTTTGAAGATTTTTCACTGCTGTTTTCTCTGAAGAATTTCTAAGATTGAAGGGATTTATTAAGCTTATAAAAGCGAAGTAAGAAAGAAGCATCTTACTTTGTTATGTCGTCGTATTCCATGAACCGTTAGGCGTTCACTCATTGCGAAAGTATAGCTTCGTTCGCTAATAATCAACGAAAAGAATTTTTTATTACATTAAAAGAAATTGACTTGAAATTGCTCATAGAGATTATTTCCGGTTTCTTCTTGCTTCCACGTTTATTACTTCCCGGATACTATTACTTTTTTTCTGATTCGGATATCGTTCATTCGGAATTCAGCGTGTCAATAACGCAATCACAATTGAAACTCCAATTATAGGAAGGCTGATATCAATTTATAGTTCCTTTTAAATATTTTAAAATTAGAATCATAATAGAGCTGTTTTCCTGACGTGAAAGCTGAAATATGCATAGTTAGCTCTCAACATAAATAAGTCCTCTATGATACCGATATAATTGGTGAACCGATATTCGTTTCATTTCATTTTACAGCACTTGGGATAGTGGATTGTTATTCGTTGGCAGTGCAGATTTCAAATCACCGGTCGAGAAATGTGAATTCTGGGATGAACTTCTTAATGCAATCAAAAATAGCAACTACCGTTTGTCGAATGGTCACCTAATGATTGCTAAGGATGTCGATCTATTGAATCCATGCAGGTTGAACCTTAACTGGAATTGATGTTCAGCTGAAGTAGTTGAAGAGTGCAATACAACTATCACTTATTATGAATCGTAGAATTCTATAGCGTTCTTTGAATCATATTAGCCAGTCATCTATGAAATCACCTCAGAGTGCCATCCCGAACGATCAAATTTTTGTAGGATTCGGCACTACCGTTTTCTGCTAAGAATATTGCTTCGAAGGATTCATTTGAATGTTGAAATCACTCCATATCGGCGTTGGAATTAGTGCAATTTCTAACAGAGTATCTTTATAGGGTACAAGTCACCCATCGAACAAAAACTTGCATTTTGCGAATAAAAATTAGTATTTGTAGTTCTATAAGAAAACTCATCTAGAGTTTATTAAGTCACAAATTTCGCAATAATATTAGATGATTGTTTCAGATGTTGTATTTATAACCGCAATTAATGATAAATTTATATTTAGATTTTAAGTGAACAGTTGGGCATTTCATCAGTGACTATAAATAAGGCAGTATGACAAGCAAAGACGTTTTGAGCTGTAGAAGCGTTAGACAGATTTTGAGCACTATATACTCAAGAAACTGATGTTTATACCTCTTCTTTTAGGAAAGAAGAGCAAAAAGGTACTCCATGTGGCTCAACATTCTGTCGAGCAGATTTAGGCGAAGAATGTATTGCCGGACGACTATGCGGTTGCCCGAATGGACAAAAGAGAGCTAAATCGGATGAGAAGTGTAGACAGGTCTTTTCTTTATTTTTCTATTTTTTTTAACAAGTCGCCTATACAAGTGATTTCAGAAAAGTTTGAAACCTTTTTTCACATTTGAAGTGAGGAAAAAAGTGCAGCGCGTTTGGTATAAGCGCAGTAACCCGCATGTGCATTAGTGAGTGAGGTGGGAGAACGTAGAATGAGAAGTTATGGATGCATAAGCTTCATTCTGGAACATGCTGGACAACTTTTTGTTGAGCAAAACCGCTACAAAAATTTAGTTGAGAGGTGGTGACATTCTTTATGGTCGATGACCGAGTTCATTTCCGGCTCCTACACTTGCAATATCATTTATCGAATGTTTGCAGGTAGAATCGTGGAATTTGCCATTATGGGTGATACGTGAAGGCAGCAGAATATTAAATTACACAACTGAGCTGTCAAATCCACAAGACGAAGAGCACAAGAAACTTGTTGGAGCATTCGAAAAGGGAATTGCTGAGAGTTATGCACAGACGACGCTGAGAGAGGGCTTCGTTGTTGCTGAAGTGAACGATATTGTGAATCCGGATACTATCAATAAGGTTATTTCTAGAGAACTTCTATCTTCTCCAAGATTCGAACATCATATGACCGACCGATTCTGTGCGTTCCAGTTCAGCTAACATGTTCATCGCTTAGAAAATATTTAGTAATTAAAAGGCTTTACTTCCTGACATCAGGTGGACAGAAAGTGCATTTTCAAGCAATGCTTATGCCCCTAGGGAAATAATGAATAAAATGGGCATCGATCACCCCTCATTTGCCACAAGTTCGCATGAAGAGAATATGAGTAATGAGAGAGAGAGGAAGAGAGAGCGAAAAAGAAAGAGGGGTAAATTTAGTTGAAAGCTTCTCGTTTAAGCGTGTAAATTCTCGGAGGGATAAGAAATAAACGAAAGAATTTATTCTTTCATCTTCGCAATATGTACTCACAAAATGTGTACAATTTATAAATGATAAAAGGGAAGGGGTAAAGGAATATTCCCAAATTAATTATACTTTCGAGCCTTTGAATTCTCTTGCATATAAATAAATATTGAATATTCTGCGGACGTAAATACCAATGACGTTTTGTTTTATATTTTGCTATAAAAGGATGGCAAATTCCGAAGCGATATGAAAAAAGTGTAAATATCGACATACCGAAGATATCCCCAAAAGAGAACTGGTTAAACGAGAAAAGAAAGTGCGAAATTGAATGATATAAGAGCAGGTTTTCGTATTGCTGCTAAAATTCATCAAATATTTTTCTTTGCATCCTGATTTGTTGCTGATTGTACTTTAATTTGCAGTTGCTAGTTCCTAATTCCCTTTATCTTCAGGAGTTTTTTTCCGCACCGATTAACAAAAGTTGAAGAATGATAGAAGCATGTTAGCCTTCGTTTGGTTGAACACGAAGGAAGAGAACGAGGTTGGGGGGGGGGGGGGGGCAACAATTTAAGAGTCCGAGATATTTGCTACACGGTTAAGATTAGGCATGCGATAAAATAGCACCATTTAAGACCCACGCATTATTCCACATCCAGAAATATTTCACTAGCATTTTACCAAACAATTGGTAAGACATTCAACCACGCAGCTGAGAGGAGTATTTTAGCACTCAGATATCTATAAGTTGAATATTATTCTTGAATGTATAGGCTTTTTCCTCAGTCCTAATCGTTTCCCTCTTCCACGCATTTAAAAAATCACTCATTAATATCAGGAGAGAAGGAAGTTTTGAAAATGAGTTGAAGCTGTGTGGAATAAATTGGCTACAAAATATGTAAAAAGGATGTTGCATGAAAGCTTTTTCTTACGTATGAAAAATGTTGGAGTGAATAAATAAAAATGAACTTAAAAAAAATGCAATAAAATGATTTGTGCAAGGCAACGTATGCATTCATTGTCTGTATTCAATTGGGACGTCGATTGGTACAGACTGTGAGGAATTTTGCTGATGATTTTGACACATTGCTGAGCTATATATTTTGGCACTTTATGTGAAATGAACAACTATTTCCCGAGAATGAGCCTCCGACGAATGAAAACGCTTTGAAATGCAGCACTTATTTATGCACTCTTATTCCTATATTGTCTTTCATTTGTGCAAAAACACCTTGAGTACAGATTTTTCCGTGCAGTGTACGTTGGCTTAGATATGTCATCTACGCGATCTGCGCGTTTCAACTGTCGAAGTTATTACCCTCCCCCCTCCCCTCACCACCCCCTCCCCCTCACTCGCCCACTCCCCTTCACCTGAAGGATATTTTATTCCCGTGGAAAGCAAAAACGGTGAAAGGAGTAAGGAGTCGAGAAGTTTTATTGCTCCATACGTTAAGGATGGATTGTTTGAATGCTTTACCATATGTGCTAATCACAAAATTTTCAGAGTTGGGATCGTGGTATTTTGTACAATTTTACGGTCAATTTCGTTCGTGGTACAGTCAGTACACCGTCTAAAGTTTTCGTTGATCTTGTCGATTATATTACAAAGAAGAACAACTATGAGGTAATTTCAACCAATCGAATTACTACCTCGAGTCGGATTTAAACAAATCGCAACTTTGATATATCCGATGAAATTCGTAAAAAATATATTTTCTATATATATATTCTCAACGAATGAACGCAGCGAAAATATTTGGCTGACAAATATTGTGAGTGTGAAGCGCCTAAAGCTATATATCCGAAACTGAGGAAAGGCAGTGGTGATGCTCGTGAGATTGGGTGTGAGTGAGATGGTCGAAAAAAGAACGAAGCTTCTTTAGCATTGATCTAACAGCATTTATATCTCTATGAGCTTTCAGGTTGGTTCAAGTAAACAATTCGTAGGTGAAGATCAAGCGAATCCATTTGATGTTTGCTATAAAAGTGATTGTCATCCAAAGGCGATTTGCAAAAGTCATGGCAAAGAATATACGTATGTATTTTTATATTCTTATGACTATCTGGTTGATAAGGAACGAATATTGAATTAAGATATTTTGTCTATTAAAAATATATTATTGATTTTTTTGTGATATTCGATACGCTTCTCACCACAAATTACTCTCAATGAATGTATGACAATCGTTCTAGTGAATTATGAATATTAGCGAATATCGCTCAATATCAGTTAAGTTGTCAGTTTGTTGTCAAATATCAGTGAATTTGTTATCAATTTGTTATCAGTTTATTGTTGATCCATTTATTGAAGATTTTTTAGTGATATTGCGCAGAACTTTGAATCAGCCAACCGAAAGAAGTGAGGATAATCGATGCAGGTTTAATAGCCCCAAATTTGCTTGATAGAAATTCGAACAGTACAAATTTGTAAGTTGACGCCGGATAAAATCATAGATTTGCGATATTATCAAATATTATCGAACACAGCTCTCACTGGGAGAAGGATTCATTGACGTTTCCTTAATAACATTTCAACTCCATAAGGCATTTCAGTTTTCAATATTTTCATGCCAGCAATTAACGTTGTGATATTTATCTTTGAAGTTGTTGCTGTTCACAAAATGATCGATTGTAGATGCGAATGTCCCTCAACATTCCGTGATTTGAATCCTTTAAATCCTGGACACGAATGCCTCAGCATAATTGGTGTAAACGAATGCGAAAAGGAAGAATGGAATGAATGTGATGCGAATGCACGTTGTGTTGACGAGGAGCGTTTATATAGGTAACGACAATTGACTTATTAACTATGAGAAAGTCTTATTGACTTATTAATTTTTGAATTTCACTACCTATAAACCAATAAAGTTGTAAACTTGTTTTCATGATAAGAGATTTGTTTTTTTTTTCTGAGAACAAAGCTGATAGGGTGATGATATCTGTTTCGCAAATATTTTGATTATTGTTAACGTTTGATTAATATTGATAATCGAAGTACTGATTAATGATAATTATTGTTATAATTGTTATGATCATATCGTGGCAATTGAAAAAGATCTAAATTCCGGTCGTGCTTTATAGCCGCTTCTCTTAGCTAATTGTGATACTTAGTCACGTTGGAAGATCATTGCTCAAGCTACAGCGAAAGGCTACACGTCTTTATCTCTTACAATCTATTCGATGATAATAAATTAAATATATCACAAATAAATTTCTTTTCAAACAATTCAGTTTCCATTAGCCGTTAACAACGTCGAATTTTATCTGTCCGATGAATAAATAATACTCATAAATCTTTGTTTAGAACTAAAGAAAATATTCAAATGAGAATCAAGTTGAATTCAAGCCAAGCATACTGCTCGTAAGAAAATTGAGCTGAAATCTTCATGACGAGATCTTTCATCTCAATTGCAAGTTAATTATGACCTTCAATTTTATCATCGGAATTTAGTTATTTGATGTATATAAGCTTAGCTTTCTTCGCAATTTTTTTGCTGGTGAAGTCGTAATTTGATAGATTGCTAATGTAATCAAGCTGAATTTCAGATGTGAATGCATTAAGCCATACGTTAATGCGGCTCCAAAAGACAAACTTCCAGGCTCAGTTTGTCGATTGGATTATTGCTCAGATGTGAATTTCTGCCCTAAAAATACGACATGCAAAAATACTGAGGACCAAGTAAGCTATTAAGCTTGTTGAAGATTTCAGGTACGAATTACTCCTCCAAAATTTAGTCTGTATCACCGAAATTTTCACTAATATTTTTTCCCACCTCCTTCCGTCTTGTTATCTTAAGAGAAATTTATCATGTGTTTTCACTCTGTGAAAATTTATCCCTCTGCAGATAACTGGATGATGCATTTGTTCAAACGATGAACTTTGTTTGGCAAAAGATACCTTGAATTTCTGTTACTAGAGCCTTCTAATAAGTAGCTGCGAGATTACCTTAGCTCTTCACCTCCCCACATTCTCCTTCCTTGCCCTCACCTTCCTTTTCCTCTCCCTCTACCGAAAAAAAAGACGTCGGATACACAGGCACTCGCCCAGTAAGTTGCACCCAATAAGTTATACCAACAGAGAATAACTGCTATTATAGGCGGTCTGCGCATGTTTGCCGGGATATATCGATATACGTAAAAGTGAACGTCGTCTTGAAGCAGGTTTCTCTAAGGACACTTACTGCCTTAAGCCACAAGATGTCGATGAATGCGCGTTGGGATTGCACAATTGCAGTGCTGCAGCTATTTGCACAGATCTACGTATCGGTTATGAATGCGCTTGTGCAGAAGGGTGATTATTTTTCATCCTTCCTAACAACTGACCAATATGCAATTGCTATGCAACTTTCATGTGAAATATATAAGAAAGTAGATATTTGGAGTTCTAGGTCACAAAATACACAGACGAGAAGATAGTTTCTTTTTTTGAGCCTGACACGTACCATGCGGATACCGTACGTCAGTGCATTGTATTCCATAGTTTTCTGAAGAATATCAACACTAGCAACTAGGTAAGTTTCACTGAGTACTAATATTTGGAGAACTGTCCCACTCTACAGTATACGTGAGCAATGATATTCTCTAGTAATACAGTATCCTTGTCGTAAGAGAAATGAAGAAATAACAACTAAACAATAAATTTTCCATAAGAGGAATTTTTATTCAATTCTTAGCAATTTTTATTCAAAATATGTTTTTAGATATACGGATGGAAATCCATCACTACCTGGTCGAGTATGTGCGGCATTATTGTGTGGTCTATGCAATGGTCATGGTGATTGTGTACATGATCCACACACGAACAATATTACATGTGCTTGCGTTGAGGGTTATAGTGGAGAATTTTGTGAGATTGCACCATCACATGCATCCGCTATTCTACTCATTATACTTGCACTACTTTTCCTTCTACTCACGTTGTGTTGTTGTCTCTACTTCTGCCTCAAAACAAGGTATAACATTGAATCGTTTCTTAATTTCTAACTTGTAATATGTAACATCTATTAGTGTAACGATGTGTGACATTGCAACCATTTCATTTAACGTTGTAACTATCGAATGTAACATCTGCAATGACTTAAATTCTTACCATACCACATTTAATCGTTCAAAAAGCTGTTAAAATTATGCCTCTCACATTTTCAGTTGGTTATTCATTGGACCACAGTTTTTCATATTTTAGTTTTTGAAGTGCTAAAAAACTGAATGAGAGAAAAACAGTTTTAGAAATGCTGTGATCATTTTTGATGGATTACTTACATCATTATAGATGTTTCGGTGGTCGAGGACTGAGTGCAAGTAGCGTAAGTGGACGTGAGGAAATTCTCGGTTCCGATTATTACACTATTCCGAGAGCGAAATTGAAGCATCATGCTGTAAGTGTTGACTCATTTTGTTAGACAATCTTCTATGAAATGGATCCTTTTTTATGCTTACTTTGACTCATTGGCTCATCCAAATTCGAAATAATATTGTGGTATAAATAAATTCCAAGTTATAGTACGGCATAGATAGTTACTGTACCTCGCGAGTCTTCTTTCGATCAATTTCTGAGCAGATTTGTTATATGTTGTGATTTTTTTTTTTGCAGTTCCTAGGCGATGAATTCATCTCATATACACAGTTGATGTAATACGGATATTAAGGAATTCTCTATTTTTTCTTCAGTCATAAAGCCAAAGTTCTTCGTATACACTATAACGGCAATATATTTGAGTGCATTTTCTTGTATTCTATAAAATTGACCTCTTATTTAAATAGTAGCATTACAAATAAGGTAAATTGGTGAGAATAATGCAAAAATGTCAGATGGAAGAAGGGGCACGAGGAGGTGCCATCGATGATGTCGACTCAATGGCGTTAGCCCGTCGTGGGCCAACAGAAGCGGATGCAGCCGCACTACAACGATACCTCGATGGAGGCGCTTCATTGTCGAGTGGTTCGTTTCTATCGCTTATTCTCTTTGGCTGCCTATTTTCATCTGTTTACCGTACGCTTGGCCTTACCTTTTACTTCAGCGTTTGACCTTACCTTTAAACCTACCTTCTTATCTTCACATAATCACGTGCTTAAAATTTAACCACCAAAGATTTCGGCAAAATTTCACTATTGTTTCCAACAAAAAATTTGAAAAATAATATCAAACAAGGTATTAAAATTTTTTTTTGTTTCAATTTAGACATTGAGATGGAATCCTCGCGAATATATCCAAGCACCTATGCGATTATGGGTTACTTATTTGCATTTAGTTCATTTTGAGACGTCCAGCGACGTTTTTATAATCCCTCGACTATCTCC
>JAARMF010002398.1:8235-18817 GCA_022844705.1 Toxascaris leonina
CCTATAAAAAGCAGCAGCAACTACACTTCGCTCATCGCCTCTTCCTGTCACCAGATCCAACAGCACAAGCTGTAAAAAAAAGGCATCTTTACTGCGCAATGTATTTATTAACTGTATCACATTAGAACACAACAATTAGAAATCGGAAGACACATTCAGTGGATTTCATTCTAACCGATTTTTCATAAATGACGAAAACACTCGAAAAAGCAAAAAACGAAAGTCGAATTAACATGAAGCAAATGCGTTTTCAGCCGCGCGTACTGTACAAATGTGGAGGCAAGGCCCACTTGAACGAAATGCAAGCCCTCCCTCCCCCTCCCCCCTCCCTTCTGGATCCACCCACTCGAACACAACATTCCCACTCCCTATTACCGATCTGCTCCAGCATCCAACCCACAACATAAAGGCGCAGAAACTGAAACGGATTACCCGCAAACAGTGGCAATTCCCGCCACGAAAGTTCCAGACAGTAGTCGCCAGCCGTTTGCCACCAGTCCACCTTGATCTGCTATATTATAATTTGTCTCTTTGCAGTGAACTTCGAACAGTCTTCCACTGCGTGGTAATAGTGTTGTTAGCAACAACAATCACATATCTATCAGTCGCAGCACATAAGATCCTATATAAAAACAATAAAACAATACAGCCATAAATCCAGCACACTTCAAAATGTGTACCACGAATCGGCAAAAAGCTATGAGATAAAACTAACAACGATAATCCTCTGTGCTCTTGATGCCTCAGGCCGTAACACTTCTTAATAAGGGTGCAAAGCTTCCACAGTCAAATATTAGATGCTCTATATCACCTACTCTCATCCCTTTGAAGGCAACGCTGGACATATATGTCCAGCCTCAAACGACCAGTTTCTTGGTCGAACGCAGTACTCAGCATCCCACCGCAAAGGGCATAAAAGTAGGAGTGAAACAACCACAGCCATTTATCGATGCTACCTGTTGCAACACGACAGTGCAAGACACCATAGCGGCTATGCAACACGGCTTTGGCATAAACTTCCACTCCTATATAATTGCGATTATTTTGCCAAGAAACAGCGTAAGTAACAGTCAGGATATGATTTTACAACAGGCCGACCGTAATCAAACATCAGCCAAATCCAGTCGGCATAAAACACTTGCAGAAAATTTCATACAAAAGCACGAAGAGCACTACGGAACAGAAAGTGCCACCGAATGGAGTGGCAATTACCAACACCTAAAAGTCTGCAAAATTGAGCGTATCCAGCGCTTCTGTCCCTCTCTTTTCTTTCCCTCTCCCCCTTCCCATCGTCACTCCCTCCCCGCTAAACCGATCATGCATATGAGAGTACCAACGAGTCAACGGCACGTCAATAAAAAGTTCTGTAGAAAATCTAAGTTATTCTCATCCTCTCAGTATCTGCCAGGTGATTTAGTTTAAAGTCCCTTGAACAAATCTAAAACGTTCCTTCCGATCACAGAACCCAAGTTCCCTCTATAATCTAATCTCTTTTCTCTTTCTCTCTCTCAAATCAGAAACTCTAGCTAGCAACTACGCTAAACATGCATTCAAAAAGGCACGAGGATGGAATTAAAAAGTGACGATAGAAAATATCAGGGAACCTCCAAGACAGTGTCGCCACTTCGGGCGCGAACACCTCAATTATTGCTTTCAAAATTTCTATACTCTCCACCAAACGATCAAAAGCCAAAACCCCAACGATGGTTGTTTACTACACAGTACCGCTATACAGCATCAACCAAATAAAGTATCACCTATCGGCAGAGTGTCGCATCAATCTGCTTTACACTCGGCATGTTCAACATCACCTTTCTACGATAACCACTCACATCTGCCTTGTAGATCGGATTCCGCTCCAGGTAGATCGTATTCAACGACGTCATCTTCCCCAACTTCGCCACTTCGTTCCAGTCGGAGATTTCATTGTCGTTCAACTGTAACACAACATCTTATGCTTTACTCGATTTGTACAGCTGTGACTTCATCGTTCTCTTCATCGATGCAGCTGACAATGTTTTCACTTTTCCTCGAACCTGAGGTCGTCGCATCCAAGCAACACGCCATATAGATGTCGTAGAAGATCTTACCTTGTACATCGCCTGGTGGCTGATCTCGTGGCGACTTAGGATTCGGTTATTCGGGGATTCATTCTCCTAGCATTTCTCCCACAAAATACCTACAAGGCAGTACTGCTGCGACCTTTTTCGGCGGATTGTACTCGCCCTGACACGAAACCGTCACTGGATATTGTGACCATTTTTTAAGTGCGGGCGTGCCACCGACAACTCCAATCGCACCCTGGTGGATTTCACCACTGGTTGATTCGCGCCTGCTTATTCAACATATTCGCATGCAACCATCACATTTGAGGGCCGTCCCACAATCCATCACCGCATCGAGCCGAGCAAAAGTAGACACAACCGCTCAGCAACCGTCCAACTAACCCAACCAACGTATCCTTCCGTCAATACCAACGACACCACATCACAAGTCAACAAACCATGCTCCACGCCGTTGAACTGTCAAATGTTCTTTGAAATACAAAAACTTATAACTTCAACGATTATATGAGAGATGGGCTTTGAACATACTTGACCATATTCTATTATTGATGTGGTCAGCTATCTATATCTTATCTATGAATATTTATGCTCGAGTATTCTGCATGCTCTCAGTTAAACCCGTGTTTGGAAATGTGTGTAAGGCTACATACCTCAAAACAAAACCGTCAGATTTCCCGGAAAAACACAACTCTTTTCTAACACGTTAATCTCCGCTCTTCGATGGATTCGAAAAAAGATCACTGTCACTCACCTGCAACACTGCACACTCCCTGCTATACCATGAAACAATTTTAGAAGGAAATATAATTCCTGCGTCAATACCTTTCCTCAGTGATTTGAAGGGGTTTATAACCGGTGATACCTAATACCAAGTGCACACAATTCACATTCTTAAAGACACTACATAGATCTGATGGAAGTGAATGCTCGTACCTGCATCTATGTGGAAAATTTGTTCCCAGGTGATCACGTCTCTATATTTAAGGAGACTTTCAGCTGTAAAGATCAAGTCTATCCTGGAACAGAGTAAATAACACAAAGCAACAAAAACAACTTACCCATAGATCCTCCAGATTATTCATATGCGACAAACCATCCAACTTCGATATACTATTGTTACCTGCGTCAATAATTGTCAACTCACTCTGCAAACGAAATAGCTAGTGGCCTCACCATGGGACAAAGACAATCAACGGGAACAAAGCATAACACAACTGTAAGAAATCGCAACTGATGCAGCGGCTGCCAAGCTGTCGGGAAATAAAACGGCTATCATCGCACACTGATATGAAGCGCCTTCTGTCATATCGCTTCGTCTATATGTAAACGCAGTGACATCGCACCATAATGCAGAGATCAGCCAGCACAAATTCATAACAAAAATACACCACCCCAGATATACCCTTCACTCACCTATGAGCTCTTCTATGTGTCCTTCAAGAAAGATTGATATGCACTTGACTATTTGACAAAGGCCACCTTACCAATATTTTACACCCTGTTACAACTTTGTCTTCTCTAGAGGCTCGTTTATCGACCACTTCCTCTACAAGAAATGAAAAGCTAAAGACCAAAGACGTCGCATAAAACAGATAAATGATTGAGATAAGTGGTTGGAAAAACCGTGTGGCAATGCAGCTTGGTCGCCATCTAGTCATCAAGGTCGAAATTTTTCGGCCCAGCCTTCACCTAGTTCTGTTTAAAAGTTCCATGAACAAGAAGAAACTGCGATGCTTTTCATAAGTCAACTTACTAGAGCAGAAAGCTGCGCTAATGATGTCAATCCTTGGTCACTGATATGTAGTTCCGTAAGGAGCGGTAGCGCTTCGATTCCATCAAGGCTAGTCAGTCGATTTGCCTCAAATCAGTGGAAAAATGATGAAGACATATTATACCACAATACGCAGTGGCCTTTAGGTGTGACGTACGACTAAACGTATTCGCAAATAAAGCAAACGAAAGGTTGCCAAGTAAGTTCAGAAATAGGAATATTCAAGAGATGAGCCCATTATCGAGGTGCAAATCGCTTCATGCAGCAATAATAATGGTAATAATAAACGAACAATAAAAAGTAGTGATAAATAATAATAACAATAGTGGTGATTACTTACTGGAACACTAAGCACTGTGAGCTTCTGCAACGTCTCCAAATTTTCCAACTTTTGAATTTTATTTTTACCAATATAGAGTTCACGCAGATTGGTGAGATGTGCGATATTTTCGATCTTCTGCAATTCGTATTAAATAGTTACAGTATAAGACATTAGACATTAATGTAAAATTTGTTTTAATAAAAGAACTCGCTATTCGTTGTTTCCTTCAAAGGAAGGAACGAAGATAATCAATAACAAGGACGACATAATGTAAGTAGTAATGACAACAGTGATAATAATAATGACAAATCTATTGATGAAAAGAACACCGCAACAATGATAAGAATAAAAAGATGATGGAAGCGCAGCAGAACGATCGGAAAAAAAAGCAGTAAAAGAAGAGGATCTCGTCAACGATTCTCTTCAACGGGTGCGAATGAACTCCACCTTCAATTACTCTTGTCTAAATTTGTTAGCAAAAGCGAAAGCAACCGTCACCTTTATTCGATTGTCACCGAGCTCGAGAAGCTCGAGATTCTTCATTGCCTCCAATCCCTCTATTGCACCGATCTTATTGTGCACGAAGAAAATCTTTTTCAGATTGCATAAATTAGAGAGACCCTCTAGTTTGCGAATTCGATTGTAGCTCATATCGAGCACCTCAAGATTCACTAACGCTTCCATGTTCGAAATCGCCTGAAAATAGTTTTCTCTGAGAAAACCGAAAACCGTATATACTTCATCGTCTCCGCAAATGCATGTGCAAGTGTGCATACAATCGCCTTCACGCCCAACGTTATCGGACAGGTATTGGGTCCTTTAAAATTGAAAAATGAGGCTTTCAGATATCCTTAAAAACTAACTGCTGCTTTTTGATTTTGAAGACCAATGCTGCGCTGGTTACTGTGGCACGATAGCAAATGCCTTTCTTCCAGAGATGCGATACGGAAGTTTTGGCTGTTTGGAACTCTTATTACATTCGATCTTCAGCTCTCAATCCCTTCACAACAGAAAAAATTCGCCAACGATCCACATGAAAATTCCAAACTATTAAGAGCAGAAGTTTTGAAGACAACTACAGAAGAGGCTCTCCTCCCCCCACTGCACAGAAAACCGATCTGCCCCAGTTCCCTTACTATTAAAAATAAAACACCATAGCAACCACTCCTCAGTATGACGTTATCACTCTCAGATATCAACCCATCCATGATTTCATCATAAAGCATTTTATTACTGACTGAAGTGAATATATGCAAATTAACATCGCATGAACCAATGGAAAAATATTCAAGTCGGGAAGTTGTTGTTAAAGCAACCTTACCGAGTGTTCACAGAAATGGTGCCGGAGGGTGGATGGAAGTGAGGGGAGGGGGGGGGGGCTAATAAGATATCAAGAAGTGACCAGGAGATAATTCAGACTCACGTGAGAGTGGCCAAATTAGACAGTTAGACTGGACACAGTTTGAATACTTCCATTTTTAGAACGAAAAAGAAACAGGTGTGGATTGGATGGACGATGGCTCCACTCACGAATAACAGCGCGGTGCAGGGTTCCAATGAAAGATCGGTGGATTGTGAAAATAAAGCCGACAAAACTCTAATTCAAACGAGTGAGAGGAATACATTACTCTATAGCTTTCAACGACTGATAAATAATATCGAATAAGATTGAGGCATACTTCGATCTGATTGTCATATAAATCGAGCTCCGTCAACGTTACTATCGACAAATGTTCGTTTAATGCAACCAGCATGTTCGTCCGTAGAACCAATTCCTGAAATAAGCAAAAATTTGAAACGACTTTTTTTTGAAATTCTGCAGTGGCAAGAACATCGGATATCAGAGGAAGATAGCAGGAGGCAGTTTAGATGGGTGGGAGAAAGGTGTGCGTATTGGGGGAGGGGGAGGAGGGGGAGGGTAGAGAGAAAAGGATGAGTTCGTGTGATTAAAGTCTCTTCAACCGCGCAAAAGTGGGAGAGAAAACATGTAGTTCATTGAAAATCTTTTTCGGAATCTATTTTTCGACCGGAAAAACTAACGTAGCGTAATTCATACCTATCAGCAGATCTTCCCCTCTCTCTTTTCACAGTCTCGAAATGTGCAACCTTCCCTTCTACAAGCATCAGCGCCTCAAAATTAGCGCACTTTCCAATTCGAAACCCTAGCTGCAGCAACGAAGGAGGACGTTCGATAATGCTGAACGACTTCCCCTCAAGCTATGCTCATTCAATGTTGTTCGCAGTATTATTCCCAGCAGTACGTTGTCACATTCCAATGAACACTGTCACTCATCGCAACAACAAATATAAAAGTTCACAGGTAAAATCAATACTCTCAAGAAGGATCGAAAAAAAAACTTTTACTCGAATTTCTGAACGAATCAAAACGACTAAAATTTGCGCAAACAACCGAAATTTGGATATGCAAATTCTTCTGCACTCAAAATGGCACAGGAAGAAGTCTTACTGAGCACATTAATAACAGATTGGTAGCTTGAAAAAGACATTGGCGATGCACCGTTTTTTACTCGTTCAATATTAAAAGCAGCGGTTGCTTCAGCAGGATCATGAAAAGAAAATGTTGTCAGCCTCTATGATACGCTTTCCCACTCATCTATATTACATTAACTTTTATTCAACTTAAAACTCGGCAATGGGTTATCATTTCAGCCCGACACAAGTGTACTCCACACGATCGTCTCATTTTCCACACAAAGTCAACTTGTCCATGAGTATCAAAGAACGACCTGAAGAGAGTTGAATCGAGAAAGGTCTGGAACAGCATCTACACGGCACTGCGTTAAGTCGATGCTCTGAAAGAGATCGGTGGCAACAATCGATTAAGCAGTGCACAGCAAATCAGTCTATTCAAGCTAAGGACTTCAGTGCTCAATGCTTCAGTCTATTCTCTTAGATCACCTTTTAGCGCTGCCTACCAGGTTACTGGGCAGTTGACCCACAACGGGATCAAACGATCAAACTACGAACTGAACTCTGACGCCGCTCGGACGTCCTAGTCGCCTTTCCAACAAATGAAACGAGCTCATCCTCAAAAAGGAAAAGTTGCAATAAGAAGAAAAAAACTCATGAATAATAGTTATCGCCATCAGCAATCTTCCACATGACGCTTTCTGCATTTCACCGTCAATTTTGTGTCTTTTATTTTATAATACTTTCACTGCTTAAAAAACCCCAAAATTTACCGACAGTGAAATATTCCAGAGAGCAGATTTCGCAATACACTCCAAGATAGCATCACATGCCAAACGCTGAATGAAATCCCTTCTTTTTGACAGAATCACTGAGGTATATACCTCGCAGTTAGCCACGTCTCCCTCTCCCTATGGGGGATTTCCAGTACCCGCAAGAGCTAGAACCTTAGGTAGTAAATGGGTGAGTTTAACGCTAGGCTAACGAAACGGAAGACTAGAAATTAGCATCGCTCTTGATTGAGGGAAAATAGCATGCACAATGGAAAGCCTAAAATCCGATAGACCATGATGTGAAGGGTGGAACGTTACTTGCGTCATGGAATGCATGAGACCGCACCAACCGTTGCATGCAGCAAACCCAGTTCATGCGAAAAAGCATTTAAATATCAAATAAAGATTTCGTTGATGAGATAACTGATGCAACTGCAATTTTTCTTCCATGTGAAGGGTGAATACAAAAATGAGGAAAAGTACAGAGTTTCTTAAGCGGCGACTTTAGCGGAAAACCGTAACTCACAAACCGTAGCATCATCGTCCCATTCGTTGAGGTCGAATTGATTCTTCTGAACAGGCTCATGCTCAACCTTCTGTTGATTCTCTTCATCGTCTTCGTGGGTATCCACTGCAGCATCACCTTTGTCCGTGTTCGCCATTCACTGAAAATTTATTCATATATTTCAAACTTACATTAAACAAAATAGACACGTTTCAAGAGAACAATTAATACTGCGACATAAACATATAAAGCAGCAAGAAAAGAAAACTGTGAATTCGATATATGTGAAACGGATGAAAAAGGGGACAGAGAGGGTGAGGGAGGGGGGGAGGGGGGGGGGGTAGGGAGTTACTGCTAAGAACACTCTGCATACATTATTAATGCCCATTTCTCATCCACTTTTATGTGGAACGGGTGAAGAAGATGGTTTGCATAGCGAATGAATTGCCGTACTTCAAAATCCGTTTTGCTTCTTTAATTTACTACATATAAACTCGTCCATGCTTTTTCTCGGCCGAGAAACTGGAATATAAGCGGAAATAAAGGAAGCGTTATTTAATGGGCATTCTGAAGCTTTGCTACGAGCGATAACTTTTTTAGTTTTATTCAAGAAAAATATTTTCACTGTCTTTACGAAAGCATAGACCTAATTATCGCATGTTTATACTGGCTAGCGGTCGGTTCATACTCCGCAGGATACACGGGTGCATTCTGCAGAAATATATGAATAGATTCGTCTTTCAAACCGATGAGACAATGACACATTTTTCAGTTTAATTGCTGAGAGAAGCAATCGTTTTAAAATTACAGCAAATTGAATTAACTGTCCACGAAGTCATCACAAGCCTGCTCCAGTAGCCTACTTCTCTCTCATCCTCTCTTGCCCATTTCCACCTCCACTACCACAGAGGCATCTCTGATTCGACCACACATGCAAATCGCTTTCACTATACAAAAGTCTAAAACCTTCTGGCAAAAAAGCACGACTATATAGTACGATGCAGAAACAAAATGGATGCTGTCTGCAGATGAGAGCATGCAATATTAACGTACACGTCGTTTTGCCTCAAACAGAAGCTACTTCAACGTTTCGGAGAAAAATAATTCATGTAAACCCTCCTCCCCCCTTCCCTTGATAATTTAACTAAGAAACGCTTCTCCCCAAACTCCTGAGTTATTATTCGCTCTGTTCTCACAACCTCCGAACTTCTGGGTTACGTGCCTTTACTCCCGAGGATTTATTTCAGACAATAGAAGCAATATGAGGCAATATAAGCCAAACGAAAGCATCACCCGCACTCACCCTACATGGATTTCGATAAAAAAGTCTCAACTGCGCATAAGAAATACAACAGTCTTAAATATCATCAGCATCAGTCGCCTGGGGCGATTCCTTGATTAGCTCGGCGAATTCAAGACGAGGCGTTCGTTGATTATTTCCGTTGAAAAGGATTCGACCAAGGTCTTAGTCCGTCGGCTAATTCTTCTCGATCGGCACGTATAAATGCACGTTCACGTTTTTGCACCTCTTTGTAGTAATCACTTCTCAGTTTCGGATAGATACAAACGGCAAAGACAGCCGCAGATGTGAGAATGACGGTCACTGCGACACTGACCGTACCCAACGACGGTCGTGAAAGTCGTGTCAACAACGGGAAACGTTGTCGTATCCGAAGAGTAAACGGAATTGGTGAGCCGGGCGGAACTCGCATTTTGCTTAAAAAAACGTCTGAAGGTATAGTTTACAGGATCGAAGCAATCTTAAAAAGGGAGTGGCAAGAGAGGGAATGAGGGGATGAGGGAAGGGTAAGAAGGAAGACCGTGGAAGAACAAGAAACCCTAAGATCAATACGGATCTCAGCGTTTCAACTGACGTTCGATCAGCTGTTAAATGCAATGCCCGATCAAGACGTGCGAACTAGGGTGATCGCTTCTCACCCCCTCTCTTCTCTCTTTTGTTCGGGATAAATGGGCAGTAGTGGCAGTAAACGTTCAATAAAACACTCAAATGGAACGTCATATCTCCGGAACAGCACAGAGATGTGAAAAGTTATGAAAGTGGTCAAAAATTTGACCTCAAAGAGAAATCAGTTCCATCCTATAAAACTTTAAATGCTGGTATGCTTCCCTTAATGACACCACCCACATAGAAAAGACAGCATGACACACTTCGCCTTGGTCACAACTTCGCCACGGCGTCATTCAACTGCTTCATTCCCGCCTTCGAATTGGTCATGCCGCCCTGTTTTGATAGGGAATGAATGAAGAAATTTGGAAACACTGTCTCCTTTGCAGAGAAGCAGGGCGCCCTCTCTGTGAACGGCGAACCGAGCCAAGCTCGTGCCCCCAGCAAAAGACACGCAGCGCTAGCAAAGTCTGTACTGCGTGCGAGCTATTTCCGATGTCCATCACATAAACTCCTCAACAATAACAATAACAATTGCACAATTCCAATTAACGTTAGCACACCTGCTGCAAACCGTGAACGGAGCCTCTTGCCCGCGTGTGCATTCATACCACTAGCGTACTCTGCACGGTGCCATGCAAGTATCAGTGTCCATTATAGAAACTCGAAAACGCGCAACATAAACTTTTCTTCAGCAATTGCGAGATAATAATTCGGTGCTAAATTTCAATGGAAGCATAAAAAATTCAATTTATGAATTTGGTTATGTTTTATTTAACCGTTGGTGAAGAAGAAATCGCACCTTTCTA
>JAARMF010002400.1:365-18756 GCA_022844705.1 Toxascaris leonina
CCCTCTCCCCCCCCCCCCCCCCCTCCCCACACACACACATACCCCCATCCAATTGCAGTTTCAATCCGCTACGAAAATTTAACGAGTGGAATGAAGAGATAATTGGACAACACCACTCAAAGACAATAGCGCTGCAATGTACCAAAATGTTCGCTACAATATCAAACAAAAAACAATACTCTAATGCAATATGTGATCAATGCAGCGAATTAAGCGATCACAACAATACGATTACGTCATTTAATAAATCGGTCAGCGGTACTGTTAGTTGACTAATCACCCAATGAAGTATTTAAACATTCAGAAGGGAAACAAATGAGGAAATCACTCACCTCCTTGTTCGATCCGATGCATCTTTTTGAACATATGTTTGTACCAATAGGAAGTATCCGATTGTTGTTGCATACTCACATTTGAGGTTTGTAAGCGTTGCGAGCTTGCGCACTGCTTTGAACTGTCATCGCGCATCGCCGGTGCATCGAGCGACGGCGCATCACCGCTGCCAGCCGCGGCACCACTCCGAGAGGCGGGACTTGTTAGCGCTTGCGCTGAACGTTCGGATTCTGGATCGAACGGTGTCGAAAATGGTGGCATCTCGGGCTGTGGTGACTGCACGGATGCGCTAGATGGAGATGCTAGCATACAGTCACTTGTATAGCCATTGCTGTATTTTGTTGACTCGCTGGTTGTTTTCGTCGCTGGTGGCGTCAGATCGATCGCCGAATCACTGCCTTCATTTTTAGCTTCTGACTTCGAGAGGAAGCTCGAGCTGTTCGCAACAGATGTGACCCCATCGTCGCGTGCAGCCACTTTTGTGATATATTTGTCCTCGTGAAAGACGCCACCATTGCAACTGCTCTGTTGCAGATTTGTGCCATCATAACTGCCATGAAATTCGCTAGAGAACGATTTCTCAGAAGCTGGGGTATAGACGGGTGTTGATTGAAGTGAGGCACTCTGTGGTGCCGACCTAGAAAACGGAAGTGGCGTAATACAGGAGACATGACGCATTGCAGGTTCGTGAACAATGGGTTTCACGGGTTGTGGTGTGGAATCCGATGTTTGATTCTGCATGGATGATTGCATATTTTGACGGTTTCCACTTTGAGAAATCGTGCTGTTGACAAGAAATTTTTGGAAGGGCACCGGAGATTTAGGCGGTAGTTCTGCGGTAAATGGTGTAACGTTTGAGCGATGGCGCTCACGCGTGTTATGTGCTACCGCTTTTGTACCATTTGGAGCTTTAACCTCGAGTTTATTGGCGATCTGTTCACGTAGCGTTGCAACCGACTGCCGTTCCGGAATCTCCACCGAACCTTCAGCGGTACCTTCGTTGCTGCCTTCGACTTTCACTGACCAACTTGTCTTACCGAACGATGATGATAGATTAGGCGGAAGTGGAGGCGCAGATGGGATTGGTGAAGCCATCTATAATACGCAGTTATTACGCTCCTTCATAATATCACATCTGCAGATCACAAATCGAGTTCAGTAAATTTCTGGAAGTTCTCCACATCAAGTTTCTTCATCATAAAGATACAAAGTCAGGCTGCAAAGCTTGGAAGTAATAAGAAAACTTCGGCACTAATCACTCCAAAGCATATGCTGCAAACAGTTGCGAGTTTTTCTGCTACGAGAATCGTTAGCACGACTCGAACTCTCACAACTTCTCCACTTTACGCACGACACACCAAATGTTCGTTGCAATGATTTTTCTACTAGTAAGATCTCTCTATTCATAGAGATATGGCTATTCACTTCCTTCCCTCCGTTCCGAGTAAGTAACCACAAAACACTGCTACTGTGATTATGGTTCCTATTGGCAATCTTATTTCGAGAGATATAAAATGCGTCTTGAGTGAGCTAGACGGTAGACCGGAACATGAGGGCATAGATGAAAATCGTGTTGCTCTAAAAAATCCTTTCAACTTTGTGTTTATGTCAAACAACAATTTTTCAGAAAGAGATCGACGTGAAATAATTCTAGTAGTTAGTCAAGCAAACTGCAATGTAATAATGTAATAATAGGAATGAGAGGGTTCAGATTTCGCTAAAGTGGATGCAAATAAGCTGTATACCTCTATATGAATCACATAAAATATCGAGCTAATTAATGCAAAACAGTCAACTCTTAGCACTCTCAGTGAAAAAAACTTGTGCTCATTCAAATCATCACTATAGTGAAAAACTATGCATGCAAATGAGTTATTCCTCGCGTTCACATATTCAAATGCCTCAATAACTAGGCGAAAATCGTGCGCATTAAAAAATTGTACATATAGTAGCGCGAAGGATAGGCATTACGAATATTGGAACAAACAATTGCGCCAAATGCAACCATATGAAAGCGGCTAATCTAGATAGATATAAGATGACGCGTCATAGACAAAGAAAGGCAAATTATACGATGCACGAAAGCGTGAAGAAGCGGAGTAGCATTGTCGATGAGAACAAAGGCGAATGCCCTCTTATTAGATAGAACTTGCAATTTCAAACGTTAGACAAGCTAAATTCCATGGCATACCTACTAGGAAAATCCAACGACACCTCTTCATTTCTAAATTGCCTTAAACAAAAATCTGATATAATTCACAAATAAACTTCCATCGTTGAATGCTAAAAAATTCAAATTCATAGCCATATACAGTGATATAACGCTTCATCAGTGCAATAATAGAGTGCCCATTTGATAGTCTTATCGCTGCTATAAGTTAAATATATTTCATTTCTCCACCTCGAAATATAGGATATCCAACGTTAAATACTTTATTCAATAGCTAGCCATAGAAACAATCATCGCTTATATCTGGAAATATTAGTCTTTAAACGTTAACGAAAGATATAATTAACTTAAAAGCGAAACATCCTTCTCAACGTTTTAATATTATCACTATTATTGATTAGTAAATAGGCAGTAAACTAGAGGGGATAATTCCTCAAGAAACTATGAAACTATGAAACGTGGCGAAAAGAACGCAAGAGCAAATCTTGATTGAGCACTTTCAGCAACAACTCGAGAACGATCGATAAACAAGATTGGAAAATAACGCCGACTTTATCGTAAAGACGTTGAAGCAACTGTTGGTGTGGTTCGAAAAATCTCAATCGCTATAAAGATTTATCGTCGTTTGCTGAGCTGCGAAATATTCCAAATTGTGCGTAAAATTAGATGAATGCGGCAGAACGAATATTAACCCATCGAATTTCATTTTATATGAACTTTTCATGCATATTGCTCATAAATTTTTCAAAAGAAAATCACAGAAAATATTCATATTAACGCCCTTCAATTATCGATAATTCATTCAAGTAGGCCAATTTCAAAATATATGATGGTTTCGCTTCATTCATCCTTTTTTTTTGTTTTTGTTTAATTTTCTCATTGGTTTGTGAACCCGGAAATGAGAACTTCATTTATCGAAGCAGAATTTTCGATTTTATTTTCACTCAATTATTGACTATCGAAATTTTGCTTCACTTAAATCTTAAAAAAGTGAAGAATGACCAGAACGTTGAGAAAAACATTTAAGTAATTGGATCGCTAAAATTAGATGTTGAGAAGCATCAAAGAAATGCCTATTTCTAAAGAATCTCGAAGACTTATAAGTAGAATAATTCTTCATCGATATCCACATTACTATTTTATTTTTTTAAACGATGTGGCAAAGTTAGCTCATCATTTACCAATTTGATAAAATCTCCTTGCTCAACTGTGGGATCTTTGTGATTTTAGCCTTTTTTGGAAATTAGCCGTCGGAAACCAATCAAATGAATCTTCTAGGCGAATGACCAGCAATATTTTCAAATAATATTTTCAAATATTGTGGGAATTTTCAAATATTGTGATTGTATCTCTGAACGGATATCTCTCTCTAAAGCATGAAACGTGCACTCTAAGTGAATTAGAAGATGCGTCGATAGTGTACATTTTTTAATTCGATGAACGATCGAGCGGGTCCGTAAATGGTTCATATTAATGAAAATTTCTAGATATCTATCCATTCATTTGTCATTTGACAATCGGCATGTTTAAATGAAATATTCCTTCCGTGTAGACATCCCACCAGCTGTTCAAATGTGCCTTATTGTAAGCGATATTAACTAATATGCACGAAAATCGGCAACCAGTCGGTCACATAGAAAAATGTCAGCTAAATATAGCGTATTTGCTTCTCTTTTTTTCGCAAATTTTCTTGCAAATTGATGTGATGAAATGAACTTCATGAAGCTAGTCAACCTTGGTGACAGGCACGGATTGCGTTTGTTAGAGTCGGACCAATAGTGAAATAGAAATATTATCCGTAAAATCAAAACACAATCTGAACCGAAAATTTTTAAAGAGATGACCCTAGTTACAACAATGTCATTAGTGTTTCAAGAGTTCACATCAGAGGCCAACATGCGGACCAACCGACGTGCTAACAGATATAACCACTTTGCAATCAACAAGAGGCAACTTTTTTGGCACATCTACTCTATTGCTATAGTTAAAGACACCATCCTGTTCATATGACCCTTTCTATCAACAAAGTAGTGATATCAAACAATAGCGCTATAAGTGCTTTTTGTCATCAATACAATCGCTGATGAATCCAAAATGGAACAATTGCGAAATTTTACGCACAAGAATAACTTGACCTCCTATTTCTCAATACTAGAAATAAGAGTAATCCTATTTTAAAATTGTCTAACTCAGTAATAGTCAACGTCAATCTTGATAATATTTAACACTAATCATACTAAGATTACTTCCCACTACTTCAATACAATCTTCTGTTATATTCACTTAAATGCAAGTTTTAGAGAGCACTATATTTGGCGCAGAAATATTGTGTTCATTAATACTCATTACTACGTCGTACTACTCATCAAAAACTACTCATTACTATGCCATACTATCATTGGCGCTAGGCCCAGCCGTCGTTATTGATGGCAATTGTATTTAGCTATGCCGAACCCTATCTAGCATATCGCAAAATATTAGGTGATGGTATATTTGATACCAATTACTACCGCTGTTAGCAAATTTTTCTTACCTCCAGTCTTTTAATCACTCAAATATACAGCACTACATACCACTCATTATTGTTCTATTATTTGTTATTATAATCATCATTCGCTGTCACTAATTCCAATAGCCTGATAGTAAATATTTCCGCAATTTTGTGAATATAATATTCTGAAGATGTTTTGCACCACAGCATAAGCGTTCGAAATGGTTAAAATTGGCCTCAAAACTTCGAAATTAAATTTGCTATTTGCTTAACAATTGGCCCTTTCGAGCTAACCCTCTAAATTTAGCCCTTTTGACTGCATGAGAAAGGAGAGAACTTTGAACAAATCTTGAAGCTCGTGTCTGAGTAAAAAATAATTCAACCACACTATGAACACAACTCGAAATTCCTCAAAGGAGCAATCCACTTCCGCAGTTGTGGATGCAGATGGATTTTCGAATTGAAAACAAGCGAAGTGAAAAAACAACACCTCGTTGCAGAGCCATGATTATATGGAAAGATTTGGAAAATTCAAGCGCAATAAGCTCGATTCCAGCCGAAGAAGTTCAAAAAATTCCGTCCATCATTCGCGTTAAACTCTCACTGATTTGCAGTAACTCCGTAATAGTTGCTCCATACACAAACATCGAGTGATTTGCCCTTAGGCAGTGAGAAATACGTTTAAGAAAAGTGCTCACCTTACGTTCGTCAACGACCGCTGTCGATGTTGGACACTCGCCAAGCACTTCCTAAACTCAACAAAACATTTCTTCGATGAACATTTCTTATTTTTGTTGAATCCTTTCTGCAAATATTTCTGCTCTTTCTAGCTAAGCAAGATCACTTTACTGATTGAAAGATGAAAAAAAGCTCAATACGAATATATCTCATGCGATAAAATCACCTTCATATAACATTGACGTCTCAAACGGAAATATGCCTATCAAACAGTTGCGCGTATGGAGCCGTAGAGTTTTTAGAGTGTGGAAATCTGTCTATCCGGTGTCGAGATATGACTACAAGGTGAGGTATAAAATTTGTTGTACTGGTAGATCGAATAGAGAAAAAGTCAACCAGAATGTCATCTAGGTAAATTTCCATCGCATTTTCATGCACTGAAATTTCTTTAAGCGACATTTTAACAAAGCTAGGGCACTCTCATCCTTGGAAAAAAAGATGAATATAAAAATAAAAGCGAAATATTTTAAAAAACGGCTCAGCTCTTCTATAGGCTTCACAAGTTTTTTTTTCAGTAAAATATCTATCGCATATAAATGCAAGCGAAATTCTTCGTTTATTTTATCTTCGACATGTTCCACTAATATAACACATCCCACTATATGAAACTATTGTCTCATCACGTTGGATGATTTTAAATGCGTTTTTGCATATGCAATCGCTGATTATTGTAATGCAGTTGGTAGCGAAAAGTGGTGAAGAAAACTTCACAATATCTATTAATGTCAATTGTAATAAATGAACTACTTCTCAGCAATAAAAACGATTCATTCTCGAGAAGTTTTTTTCTTGGTATAATATGCAAAATCTCTCAGAAATACCGACTTGATAAAGTGACGTCATTTTAAACGCTAAAAAATATTTCGCAATATTTCCGCAAAGATTAACATTAATACCTCTAAAGAAATTCGTTTGATTAATATTGACTTTGAGAAATGAAAACTGGAAACTAATGGAAATAATCAAGTGCACAATGCCTTACTATAATATTTATTCTCTCTATCGAAAATCAATTTCGTTTATTATCCACCAATCAAATCAACTGTTGGAATTATTTCACTGCATTGATTAGCGAGTGATAAAATTCCCGTGAAGATATTCGCATATCAAACAATTGATGATAATGTTACCTTCGAAGATGACTCGTCTTGAGGTCGTTGTAGTAGATGAGAGTTCGAATGAAGCTGCAATAGAGATTTATTTGCATTAATTCGCAAATGAAAGCACTTCATAAGCCTCATCCTTAGAAGGGTTCCAGACGAATATATCCCATCACTTTTTCAACGCCACACGCTCGATGCAATGAACAGCACACTCCTACTCGGAGAGCACTTGATGTCAACAATGCAAGTGCACAACGACTTTTCACAACTGAACGCCCAAATTCCTCCTGTCGGCTAACTACAATCCTCTATACTTGAATGGTTTGGAAGCATATTGTTGATGCACAACTTGTAGCACACTTTGTGCTAGTAGGTTGAAGAAAGAAACCCATATGCGAAAACACTGGATAAGTATAACGTTGCAATATGAAAAGGTTTCAAACTATTGATATATTAGCTGACTTCAAGAAGGGTCACTCTTCAAATCACTGAGTCAAGACATCAGCTCTTTCATGACGATTCTCCGATCTGTATATTTGTCGTAAACTACCGGAACGAATACATAAGTGAGAAAATTTGCGTACATTCTTCAGTAGCTGTATTAACTATGAAAGTGCCAAATAGGAGATTTAAGAAGAGCATCCATCCTATTGTGGCGAGGGTGCAATTTTCGGAAAAAAAGTTCTTCGCTATTTTCCTTCACAGATATCAGCAATAGTAAATGACTGATAAAACAAGAATGAGAAACGTTTATAGCAGCTGACTATTGTGTATGCAAGTGACAAGTGCAACAATTCTGCGAAGCATACAAATATAAATCATGTAGGTGTCTAGTTATTCTCTTTAAGTGAAGAAATTTATAGAATGATACAAAGACGCAAATATACAAAGGCAGCTGCATTTTCATCAATTCCCTTATGGATGTAGCTGACAACAGTGCCCACAAATGGCTTTTGTGAGTAGACTTTTGGAACGCCTGACAGTCACCTTTCTGGCGATCGGTTGGGAAACCAGCCGAGACTCGAACCGGGGTCTTTTCCCTTAACAGGAGAAGGTTCTACCGTTGAGCTACGGACTCCCCTTATAAAATTATACTACAAAAGAAGGTGGTAATCAAATGGCTATAGCAGGTGATTTGTCTTCACATATAGAACGCGGCTGGATGCAACAATTCATTGATGAATCATTCATACGTAAGATCAACGTTCATGCCAAATAATATTTCCATATCGGTCGACATTTTCTTGCCGTATAAATGCATTGCAAACATAAGATGAGAGACATTCTTAAAAAATATATTGTATCTTTTGAAATGATATATTGGTTCGTTTTTGGGAATATTTTCAAGCGATTAGGAACACTTTTTCAGTTTTATAGCTTGAGGCAACTTTGTCAGATAGCAAGTGGGATGATCATGGATTCACGGAAATGGCAGTAGAAAAGAATGGAAGAGGAAGATTCAGTCACCCATTGGAATTGAACTGAAGCAAGGGATTCAACGAGAACTCATATAGAGCGACTTCTAAGCTATCTAGGACAAAGCAGTCTTTTCAGAAATTGAATCTTGCGTATTTCGAAACGAATTTCCACTAATATGTAGGCGTTTGTCAAAATGCTCGAGAATGTTAATTTGATGCTTCCGCATCTTATAAAAAATACAAAATTATTGAATGATATAGCAGTAATGTGATAAAATCTTTCATTAAGCGATTTAAATGCGATTAAACCCTTAGAAGCTCTTAGAATTTCGTAAGGAGATTTAGCTTCACTGTCAAACCATGAAATGTGACTGTTTCAATTTTTTTGCCTATTTCTCACTTTTTTATGCAGACGTATCGAGAAAGCGAAGGGTTCGTTTGTTATGCTCAAAGAATTTGTTGTCCAAGTTGAGAGATAGCAAATAGGCCTGGGCGGAGTTGGCGTTTTCTGCAACTGCACAATGGAGAATTGAGTCGGACATGAGTGAGAATGAAGTGGATAACCACTCAAAAGACGCTAAAAACGACATGCGGCCCGAACTAGCGAAAGTAAGCACTTTCTTACAGGCCTTCTTACAACAATTTTTGTGTCCACCACTACATTATAATAAAACTAAGCTTGCAAAATTTGGGCAAGTTTGGAAACATGTCCAATTTATGATATTATTGCTAGGAGTTTAAAACTGCGAGATCGATATGTTGAACAGGAGGAGATGGGGGAGGAAGAGAAGGATGGAAGGGGATGAGAGACGAGGAGAAGGAGTGGAAGATGAAAGGGACTGAAAGCACAGAAGAGGGAGGTTCTCATTCCGACAAGTATTTTTCATTTATGGCAACAAATTTATTTTGCAAAAAAATCTTTCGCCACTGGCAGAAACCCAGTTCGTGGGCACCATTCAGCAGAGGTGAATATCTAAGGAACTGTACAAGGGTCGGATAAAGAAGATTTGAATTCGCATTACGGAGTTGCTCCTGGAACAGCACTCTATGCCCACCCACGAATTTTGTCTCAAATACCCCCACATCCATGCACATAGATTCTTCTCAGTACGATTAAAACCAGAGAGAAATTAAAAAATCAGACTAACCTTAGAGACTTGAGCGACTAAAGCGTCGAGCGCAGTTGCGGCACTTTGCACTATTGTATTCTGAAAGAAATGATATCTAAGTTTCGCATTAAAATCGCAGCTGTTTCAATCTCAAATATTTCATAGCATATATTCGATGCTTAATGAATTCCTTGCAATTAGTTACATATTTAAGATAAATCGGAAGGCAGCAAATAAGCGAACTTGTCAGAGTCGAGAGTTGCGACACCAAGCAACATTCGAAAGACCCGAAAACGATCAAGGAGGAAATGGGCAGTCTCAACAGCGAAAAATATTTCGGAGGTATGAAGACAGAAGTTGGCTCGGCTTGATGGAGGATATGGCCCCAATAATGAGCCATACGTGGATGATACACAACATCGACTTGCATCGATATCTGCAGAGGAAAGCGGAGTTATCAGCGCAGATACATGGCGCATGCGACGAGTGCTTTTGGAACGGGAAGCGACACCATTTTTGAACTGGTCGCCGTTGAATACTCTCATGTACCACCGGAGGCAGGAAAAGAAGCGCAACATATCCGAAAAGTGTTGTATAAATGCGTATGGCATGCTTCACAAGAGAAAAGAGAGAAATACCGAATAAAATGCTTGGATTTAGGCAGATATATGGAGGGTAGTTAGTAAATGAGCCCACGAGATGAGTGTGCTATAAAAACAGTTCATTAGAAAGGCAGCTATTTCAGATTCAAAATTATCGTTTATCGTAGCATGTATAATTCCATGATTTGAGTGACCAAAGAGAAAGAAGCAAAAATGAGCCAAATATGCTAAGAAAATAAAGGCAATTTACGAAGAATCTTGCAACACCGCATGCTCGTTACAACCATCCATGAGGCTTCAACTTGACAACCGCCCCTTCAAAATAGAAACCATTTTCACATAATTTTCTGGGTCTTTCTACCTTCTAGCATATATCCGCATACTTCTCCGGTTCCTCACTCTATGATGGCCATATTTTTTTGCATGAAACACGCCGAAATTCACACTCATTTAGTTTTGCCTCATTCATATACGAAAAAATTTTCAACCTTTTGAGCAGAGAATATGAGATATAATTTTTTTGCAGCTTTAAGTTTAAGCTACTGGTGAGAAGCGGAAACGGTTGGAGAGAAATGGTGAAGGGTGAAAGGAATGCTGTCGAATGAGGGTAATGCCTATTCAGCAATATGCCTTCGCAAATTTATCCTCATTATTTTTGTGTTTACACAAAAGTACAACCTGTCTAGGTGGCTGAAATCTTTTACTTCAAAAAAAAATAACATCGGAATTTCTTATCAAATTTAAAAACTTACGGCGATTAGCGTTGGAAGTTTTCATCATGAGATTCTTTCCTGCTACATATAGTCTACATATCCATTTGTATCAACTGACGCTTTATCCAAATGGTGAGGAAAATATCTTTTGAAAACCTAAAAGCTTTTCAAAAATGATCGAGTCTTTCCGCTATATTACTTTCGTTGTTCTAATTCTGTGTGGAACTGCCCAATGATTCCAAATTAATGAAATAAAACAGCGTGCTAGAAAGAGCAGCACAATAAATGGTTCACTTTTTCTCATCTTCAAGTAGTGAACGCAAAAATGAGCGCAAAAATGGATTTGAATGGAACGGTCACTAATGTCAACTATCGACAAAAGATTCATCTTTTGCGATGAAATGAAAAAAAGACTCATCGCAAGATGCATGCATGTCTTCAGACGCATTAATATATGTGCTTCTGCGACAATCATATCAACTATGAGAAGTTGGTATGGAGGTCGCAAAAGAGTGTAGATCTGTCTCAACCTATCGAATTTGGTAATGTTGGATCTTCAGCGGTTCTCAACTCCAAATTGCCAGATATACACATTAGGAAATAGTGACACGCGCACACGCCATCACACAACGAAAAAATGGGGGTGCGAAAGTGGCCGAATAAGGGAGTGGGGATAAAGTGCAAGAGGAATCGAGGTAATGCGAGAGGGGAGGGGGGGGAGGGGGGGGGCAAGCACTGCAAAGGATTCTAGTTGCCATGATATAATCACCGGAAAATGTTGCGAGCAATTGCAATCGCTTTCAGCGCACTTCAAGGAACGTCTTAGCACAACTATTCAGTAAGCTTACCATCGGATGGGTTCGTATCTTGGAAGAAATTTCCTCAAAAACTTCGCAATACACGTAGAGAACAATGAGTGAGCAGCTGATGGCTTAACATTTCACACGTATTGATTATGGATATACTCCTATGACATTCAGTGGCAGCTGATTCAAACATAGAATATTCCAAATATTCGAGTAGATTTCTAGACAAGAGCATAATTTACGAGAAGAGATAGAATAGACGAGGAATTTTTTTGTTCCCGTGATAGATCTTTTCCTCGACGAAATTACGAATGCATAACATCAAGAGATATTGAGGTTTTGGCATATCTCTTATTCCTTGTATATAACACTCATTTCTAATATTTGCTTCGCTTTCTTATTGAGACACAAAATTTGAGGCGAATTTTGCGATGATTTAATTGTTAAGGACAATGAGCATTGAGGAAATATCATAAGGAAAATGCAACTAAGATAACAAAATACGGTTTATATTCAACACATTTCATAGCAAATTTCTTTAATTTTGTTTCATTTGATATATAAATGAGCAAATAGATAAACTATGAGACCAACAACCCGAAATGTAAATCGAATTTGTCTTAAAATCTCAAAATGCTCAAAAAGAATACATTCAGAATAAAAAGAATATTCAATACTATTAATATATCCAACTAGTGTTTTGCTAAATGAGTGATAAATTGTAGTGATAACTCAGACACTTGCAAATCTCTTATCATTAATCAATGTTTTTCAAGTTATTTTTTTTTCTCTCAGCTCGTTGCTAAATATTTCGCATTGATTCAATTTTCTAAATCGTTTGCTATTGACGCAATCGTATGTGATAAGTGAGTATCTACACGAACTTCTTCGCTTTTTGAAAGGATCCTTCACGAGCACCATAGTTCCGTTTTCTTCATCACCTATTTCTAACATTAGAACATCGAGAGAACAATATGTTGTAGTGTTTGCCGGATTCGATTAGTATTTTCACACCTCAAATGATTAACCAATTCTAGATGATGCCAAATAATAATAATAATAATAATAATAATAATAATAATAATAATAATAATAATAATAATAATAATAACAATAATAATAATAATAATGATAATAATAATAATAAATATGTGAAGTAATATATTCATTTTCAATAAGTCCGATCGTTCTAGTGAATTTTATACGAAATCAGCGCAGCATTTCTCGCGTAAGTGTTTGGCTGTTTGACTTGGCTGCAATAATCGCCACGAAATCTGCTCAGTCCCATCTATGACTATCATAAAGAATGCTAAATAGCAAATTTAATGCCAAATTTTGCTTTGCATCGTTGCATATTTTATGAGAATTTATTACACGTTCGCCTTCATTGTTTTTCTTCAGTTTCTCCTCATCATTTACAGTCTTCGCAGTTATTTACTTCTATAGTCATTTCTAGGCGATTTCATATGATTCATTCATCTTCTATTGTTCTATAGCCATTTGATCGTTCCTATCGAAGCCAAACTGTACGCAAATTATGAAACGTATGCTTTTTTCTTAAATCTTTGACAATTTCCGTCGAGTCATTTTCGATGTACATTAAGCTGATCTAATCTTGTAACGTTCTATCTTCAGTAGCTCTCGAGTTGTAAATAACCAGCAAATATATACGTTCACATATGATTCTTGCATTCAAACGAGATTCTGCGTTGGTACGCCATAATCGCAAAAAAAAGATGAAAGAATATTAAGCTTGCTTTTCGACAGAATTCAATGATCTTTGAATGTGACAATGCTAAATTATTCTCCCATATATGCAGTTTATAAGGCATAGACAGTGTAACGAACCTCCTCGGTAGCCAAAGGAGTCGGTGATCGGCAATGGAATCCGTCCCTGTCGTTGTCCTGAAAACATTTCGCGTTAATGGGCGCGTTGATTGATTGCTAAACTATTCATGCGAAAAAGATGGGAAATTTTCCACATCGAAATATCATTCAAATACTCCAATGAAATGAAAAAATTTCTGAAAGCAATTGTTCCTTTATAGCTCGAGAGGCATATCAAAGGAATTGGTGTGCTATGCATGCGTCTTTGTATTCACATTATTACAGTGGCAGATTTCATTCAGATGTTAATGATGCCACTTCATGCCACATATATGTGAAATAACTTCATTGCTCATAGAACTCTTGTTGCAGCTGCGAGTCATGTAGATAGGAACACAGACATATACGCGGACACACGCAGATTAAACATCATAAGTGGATTCTGTGAAGACAATATATGAGAGCGCCTAAAAAATATCGAATTGTGCCGTTTTAACAGAGCTCATCAATGAATAGAGGAAGAATCGTTTTTCACTTGCAAGAGATTCATTCATTCCTTTACGCTTGATAGGAAATCCAGGAAATGAATGAGTGGATAATTGATGTAATTTATTGGATGAACCAATTGGTGCACATTACGCTAAGAAAAAAAGTTGGAGAAAATAAAAATGCACATTGCAATAATCGAATTATTCGATAGAAGACACTAAACAACTCTTAACAATTGCTGAAATATATGCCAACTCTCATACTTTACTAAAGAGTGTCGTTAGTGCATATGGAAATGCTGCAGAGAGGATGAGATAACTTGAGGAAATGCTATACAAGATGATGGCATCATGGATGAGATAACTTGAGAAAATGCTATACAAGACGATGGTACCATATGACATCACTGCAACCACTAAATGTGTCAATTATATGGTTCATAGGTGACAAAATGGGACAAAAAAATTGGACATACAGGACAAAAATATTGTTGCGTGAAGATTTCATTAGACGACTGTCAGAAATTATTGTTTAGGCTGTAATGGACAAAATCTTTAAACTTAGCTAATACGCCCGAACAAGAAATCAATGCATCAACTTGAAGAAAAAATGCACTTCATGAAAAACCAACAATATCGAACGCAGCCGATCTCTTCATTGATGTGAAGTAGTGCGGATTGGTTCTTATAGCTAGAGATGTGTGTGCGTGTGTGTTCGTAGAATTTTACTCTTTCTATGGATATAAATAAAGAAATGCAGAAAAAGTGAAACAATGGAGTCGTAAGTAAACGACAGCTTAATAGATGAACAGTTGAAGCACTCAAGTAAAACAACAAGAAATGCCCCATAAAATGATTATCTCATCAGTATAACCATACCGAAACATAAATTTTTCTACTCGAAACGGAATCAAACATGAATGCAAACGTTTGGGAGATGTATAAGTCCACATACATGATCGCTGGTCTATTATGTTTTATGGCTGTTATCTTTCGCGATCTTTTGTATCATTCGTTATCTTTATATATCATTCGAGTTTGCAGTATATTTCTATTAGAAGAGAGAATATTTTATGCTTATTTTTCATAAATTTTCAACTCTCATAGAAACAAAACTCGATGATCGCTTCATTTATCTTTTGTGAAAAAAAAAACTTTTCGAAAATTTCCCTCCCACACCCATCCTCCTCCACCTTCATCTCCCAACTCTTCCTTCTATTCTACTTCATCGTCCACTCTCTTCCGATACCGCTCAATTTTCCGATACTGTAATACAAATTGTAACGCGGCTGAAAGCGATCTTTGACGCATAAGCACATCGACCTAGTGAAACCTATTACGAAACAACGAAGTGGAGCGGGTATTAGGGGAAGAGGAAAGGAGAAAAGGAAGGCAGTAAGGAAGGAGTAAGGGAATATAGAAATTTTAAAACACAGAGCACTGACGGCGCAATTCCACGCTTCAAGTCTAAAGGGATTATCGCAAACATCCATTCAAACGTCGAGCTTTTGTAGATAAAATAGTTCAAGGAGCAATTTGAGTGAAAGAACGGTTTGCGTTCCTTTTTTCTCTTAGTTTGTGCCTCCTCACCTCTTCCTCTTCGCACCCCTTCCCACCTCGAACCCATATTTGGACCACATATATAATCTTTTCCTTAAAGCGTAATTTCTAATGAAGAGAAAAGTGCAACCAGCAGCATCGAAACAGTGAATAGGGTCAAGCATTACGGCAGAAGCTACATGCCAAATCGTCAAACGGCCCAACCGGAGAATTGTGAGCTCGTGAAGAAGTGAACGAAAAGAGCAATGATTTGCAGCAGCAGTCAGAAGGCACGTATGAGATGCATAATCAATGAGTGAACGAACCGTCTGCTGTTGCGGTGGTGGGCTGAAACGCACGGGAGTGTAGCGGTTGGCCGACGGCATATCACCTGAGGGCTTTCCCAGCGTACCTGCCAGATGAATTGCTCCTGAAAGCAAGAGCGCTTAGCTGCACCACATAAACTCATATCATCGCCACATCCTCACCCCTTCTCTCGCTCGCTTTCCCACTGCTATGCCAGTGATTTGTGGATGAAACACACTTTTGTGAGTGGGTTGCGTTTGTAAACACTTATGAAACACATTGTTAAGTTATCACAAAGAAACTTTTGTAGATATTGCGTTGTTGCTTGTTCTTTTTGGGATCTGCATATGCAAAGTGCTACGCAGTAATACGGCTACGAGAATTCCGATCGTATAGTGTCCCCTCCTCCTCCCTTCCTCCCCTCACTCCACTTCCGCTGTGCTGAGCAATATTATCAATTTTTAGAGCTCCAATTCGCACTCTGCCTCGACCTAACAAATCAATGAAGTCCAACTTACTAATTGCTTCCAGCAAATCACATTACATGGCACGTTCAGATAATGTCGATGACATGAAGAAAGTGCGTAGAAAAACGTGTGTTTATTATAAAACTTGTCCTTAGAGACATTGAGTGAAAAGTGGGCACGCAGATGGATCTCGAAATAGTGGCGTTTACCTTTGCTCTGTGACGCTTTAACGTTTCAGCGAAATCGCCTTTACATCCTTTTTCATCCATTAAATCCCCATAAAGGGATCTCTGTGATGCGAAAGACCAAAAACGATGGATCGGGCTTTTCACTGCAGAAATGATTTTCAATTGCTACAAATGATTATCAGTGGTATTGTATATGAAACGCGAGAAGTTAACGCTTATTGTCGAGTTTTTCGGTGATTAGCGTTTCATAAAACAAATTCATGCAGAATCTCTTTCCATATTTCATTTCCTCCAAGAGATGATTTTCCCCTCAAAACGCACTTATACTCTAGCAACTCATTCATTCGTGATAGTTTCTTCGAATTGATAGTTTCCTCGAATTTTTGAGTGAAATTGATCCTCATATAGCAATTGTGAACCAAAATTATGAGCCGCATCGAGTTAATAGCAGTTTTCTTGTGTTAGAGTTATTGTTCTCGAAATGAATTGAATTGAATTTATCGCAAAAATTGATGAAACATATACCTTATAGCATACACTCAGAATAATAACATTTCCAAACATCGAATTTTTGATGATCTCGATGACTGTCATATAAATGAAATAATGAGAAAGCCTAATTAGTGATAAGCAATCGTATATCTCTATATTTTTCATTGATAATCATTCATCTACCCATATCCAGCAGCAAGAAATTTCAACCATCTTCAACACCTCATAGATTGATCATTACAAGCTGAACAAAGGGATCTGAAACGAGGTGTTGCTTCATCAAGACAAGAAGTAATATCGCTGAACTCTTTCGCATAGGGATGAACTCAATCAGCGAGATCACAATGAAGGCAACAAAATAATATCAGCAAATGCAGCATCCTAAGCAATCTCACATATATGCATCTCTGATTTGAGTACTTCTATGAGATGTTGACTTAGCGCAAAGTTTACAGAGATGCATTCACATTGTGCGCTTGCAGGATGTTCATCTCGTATTGCATTTTTTTATGTCCATAAAAATTCTTACTTAGGTGCTCGATGAACATTTCTCGAGAATAGTCTTGTGGCACATTTCGCTCTCGACGTATACAAATTAAAGTGAACAGAAATAATTGCAACCTTTTGCAACCAGAGAAATATGCAACCTTTTCGATGATATTATCAATCGAATTAAAAATTGAACGTTGAAATAAATTTCAAATGAATGCGACAGAATCGTTGAACTCTTTTATGCGCAAAGATATATGTTAGTAGAAGTTGAACGATTTAGATACACTTGAAGCAAGCTTATACAATGACTAGATAGAATTGCTATACATGAATAATGATATGGCAGCGAAATATAAGCCTATCAGTAGATGATGCATAGATTAGATAGGGCAGACAGAAAAAATTTTGATCAGAGAGCTTATATTGCAGATTGCTTTTTTGGTTCTAAAGATGGATAAAGTGCGGAAAAATGTTGAATTTGCTATCGTTTATTTGGAACGCAATTAATATTATTTTGTCCGCATAATTCAGATGGAAAGAAATCGGCTAGGCGCATAACAGTGCAAAATAGAGGGGAGAAAAGGGATTGTGGTCTACAGGAGATGTTTCCTGTGAACTCTAACCAACCTCCCGTCGAGGCACGTCCTATTTTCAGGTACTCCCCATCACAACTGATTAAGCAACCTTCGTTATCGCCTAATAAACACGAAAATGTAGGATCAATCCAAAATAGGCTCCTTTTAACTAAGCTCTTTAAATAAAGACACTATGCCTATACCTAAATAGAACCCACCCATTATTTAAGAAAAGAACTCGGAACTCATTTCATTGCTAATGGCATTAGATGAGCTTTTCGATTTCATCATTCAGTTCCGACCGATCTTTTAAATGCTTTCCAAGCAATTAACAATGCGCAATAGTGCATTTATATGTCAACAGAAAGGAGTTTCGCGGTAGAGGATTCACATGTCTCGTGACTCGATGGATGTACAATGTGGATTGTGCAAACGAATACAACATTTGTAAAGTGTTTGTGTACATGCACGGTTCTACGCACTCTTCAACGCACATTTTGTCTTAACTAATCGTCCCACTTAGAATATATGAGG
>JAARMF010002401.1:0-10006 GCA_022844705.1 Toxascaris leonina
TATTATTAGTAATAGTAGTAATAGTAGTGGCAGGTAGCAGTAGCAGTAACCTATCATAGAATACATCCCATCAACCCTGTTGCGATGATCCCATCTTCACTCAAGTCGACGAAATTAAGTTATTAAAATTAAATTCAGCCTCTTATCCAAAAACCTCATATATATATGTTATATACCGACATAGAAAGCATACAAAAAATCTTATTCGCCATTCCATGCCATGAGGAAATCTTCCACTCACATAAAACAGTTCCAAAAACGCCAATTTACTACCTCTAACAATGAACACATCCGCCCATGAGCACGCTTTTCCGGTAACTCCAATTCCTCCACCACACAGCTAGTTCATTTGATGCAATCTAAAGATCACCTAAATAAAATATATAAGAAACCTGGTCGGATATTACCTGCAGCAAGGTAGAAATGAAGAACGATACAATTACCTCATTCTGTTCTTCCGCCAATTTCATCACGTCGAATATTCGGAAAGCCACTTGGAATAAATCCTTCCACCATTCATCTTTGAATTCACACCCATACGTCTTCATTATTTCAAACATCACTGTAAGACTCCTGCAAATCAGGCGAAATAAACAATTACGACTCGCAGTGCAGAAGACAAAAACTTATGAAAAAATGATTTTTTTTCGATGAAAATGATATTATAATTGAGCGTTGAGAATTCATGGAATCAGTTCTCGAGTAAATGCTCAAGAAACGACCATATCTGGTGCCTTAACTTCAAAAAGTCAGAGCAGTTTTATTTAACTTGTCGACAGTGCTTGTGCCACTCGTTTTTGCAATCTCAAGGTGTGCTTTCGTTCTCAAAGCATTTCGTTATTTACACCTGTTATGAGGGAAACCATTTGGTTAGGGTGCTGAGGTTAAACCAAGTTGTTCAGTAGAGATACTAGGACCGGTGGTGGGAGGACAGTCCAAATATTTCACATAATCAAACAATCATAATTCACGAAACACTTAACTTGATGTGCTGATTTCCACAACTGCAATTTCAAAATATGCAGACTACAGAAATACATGAAAAAGTAGTGAAAATGCTCGTCCGAAAACACTTTTCCTCATAAGCACGGCTTGAAAGGGAAAACTAAAATGAACCCTGCATATTCCAATAAAGCTTCCGTCATACGCACATATCTATTTGTCCCCTCTTCCCCTTCCATCCTAAAAGTTCGTTCGATTTCTAAAGCGCTTCGCTCGCATGAGAGACTATCTGCTCAGATCGTGTATCTTTGAAATCGCCATAACCATGCATCCGTCTTTCACAGCAAAACTTTCACAAAATCGTTTGCGCATTTCCAATCTGCACCTTGAACAACGAATTAGAAAAACTTTTGGAATGATGGTATATATGACTGCAAAATTAAGAAGCAGCAGATGCCTATTACAGATGATATCTAATAGAGACGCCCTAAGGCGAAGAATTACGAAGGACGCCACGCATGATTCAGTGCCGGGATATTGACGTCTGATGATGCCCCACATTGCGTTTAGTTGCCACTAACGCTCATGTGAAGCAGCTGGAGCAGATACCGTGTGGAAGTGGGCTCATCTCTGGTTTTGAGAGACAAAGTGATTCTTTTCTTTTTCTCGGAACGGTTCCCGCTAACTACTAGAAGCATACGACAAGAGGAACTCGGGAGCAGAAATTCGACGCACATAAACCTGATTAATCAAACTCAAAGTCCTTTCCCAACGTGACTGCGGAAACTGCAACTTGAGATACCTCCAAGGCAAGTTGGTTTTGCTTCTTCCCAGTAAGGATTGCATTTTAATAGCGTTTAATAAACGAGTTTGAAGTACGTACGACTGCTATGCAATCAGCCATTACTATACCATAAAGGAACATGAGGTCAACGCAAACGCAAACACATGATGCAATATATAATATGCGCAGATCATGTCCCAATTTACGAGAAATATAAGCCGTGTGCCCCATAAATCGAACCGATTTTGGAGACGAACTAAGGCACAGATCGCATCCTGAAACACGCAAAAGCTCATGTATCGACTACCATCTCTACTCCCAGATTGCCCAACGCTCCGTTCCCATAGCACAGAAATATGACTATTTAGTCCGTTCAAATCCATTTCAACGTCAAGCCGTTAGAATTATCTCTTTAATGAACGAAACAAATCGTGAAAACATGGCTTCTCAAATAAAAGAATAGCTATTACCTTGTCCTCACATCAAGCTTGCAGCGTCCGATAATACACGATAGCTCGAACATTATCGGGAACCAACCCCTCAAGAAAACCCGCTGTGTATCCTGAATTGCAGCGCCATCCTCCCATTGATGCTCGACGATCAGCTGTTGATTCACTGATACGTAAGTGGCACAAAGTCGTATAAGCCGTATTGCTTCCATTGAAATATCGGGGAAATTCGCGTTACAAGCGAATTCCGATAGACATTTAATGGCATCTTGAAACGAATCCAATGCGTTACCGAATTCGGCTGCGAAAACAGCAGCTGAAATCAATGGAGTATTTAATGCATTACGCACTATTTTATGAGGTAACACAGTTCAGATTTCTAGAAATAATCGACTGCAGTAGGCTACTTGCACATCCACACACAGCATATTCTCAGAACAGATGAAGTACTGCATTAGGTGAGTGTATACGAACAAGAAAATTCCCTTTTCCTCTTCCCCTCCTCCAAACATCCCCCCCCCCCCGCATCTCTACGAAATCGTCGAAAATGACTGTTGCAACAAAACTCTGCTCTTATGGCTCCAAACTGTTTCCAAAATTCTACGAACGAATCAATAGAATGAAAACACCCCTATTCGGTCGTGTCACATACTTCATAAAGCGCTTTGAGGAGGTATCGTGAAGAGGCAACGTACAGGCTGAACTACCTATGAGAGCACGATTCGATCATAAGACACATATCAGAACAACTCACTAATAATATAATTAGTTGTCGTGAAAGCGCTCTCAACAATATCCTCATCGTTGCTGCCAGCCGCCATCGTAAACACTGAGAAAACGTTCTTCCAACCAGAGATGATCTTATTCCAATGCGAATTTACCATATGTGTCATACATGCAACAACCAATTCGCGACACTTCAGAGACCTAAACTTCAGGCTGGTGAGATTAAAATATTGCAGAANNNNCCCCCCCCCCCCTCCACCCCCCACCCCTCCTCTCCCAAAAAGAACGGAAAAATTTTCCGGTAACCTTCTAGAAATACAGAATCAATAAGCAATGACAAGCAATACTGACAATGGTATCACCTTCGGCAGTCCCATCACCTATGCAGATCGTTGAAACTGTGAAAACCAAAAATAAATTCTTCGAGTTGACAATAGTAATCATAAAACAAAAAGACACAATGCTCTAATTCCTGCTGCCTTCATTATTCCTCACTGCCGACATTTGGGGCTCCTATTCTGCTCCACAGAATAATCAAAATCCACTCAAAAGTACCTATTTTTATTCATGATGATTTCGAATGGCCTCAAAAAATCTTTTTGGAAACGGAAGTTATGCAGTTCGCCTCGTTCCAAGAACTTCATCGACAATTGCCGCAGGGCATCAACCGCAAAGTGTGCGATCATCTCGTTCGCGTTACAACCAGCCTTAAATAAATTTGTTCATAATGCCTAAATATTTTATATATATTATGAAACAACGACTGAAACTAAGAAAAAATTTCAGGCGGCGTACAACTGTTCGGAGCCTCAACCGAGCTGGGTTGGGCTACGTGGTCCTCGAGTTGCCATCACTAAAAGCAACCAGCATCACCGGTAACAATCCGAGTTCAAAACTTACCATTGCTCCAAACATGATGACTTATAACAAACATAAAACGTCTGCTGCTGAAAAAAAAAAACTACAGCGACCCTGAAGAACACCGCAAATGACTGTACTATTAAGCCTTGTATTATTGGAAAAAGCCTCAGCCTAATCAACCCTCACAAGCGCGCAGCTAATCTGATTAAGCATATAAAGTAAGCGAGCCAACGTTGGCGATTCAGGTCCAATTAGCCTAGCGTCCTCACTTACACACCGGTTCAACCATTACCATGAACAAAAAGCATTCAGAAAAAAAAACCAATATTGAAAAAAAACGAACCTTATTGAAGTGCTCACCAAGGATTGCCCATATTCGTGACCATTGCAAACGAATTCTACCCATATTATAGAACGAAATCTCTACTATTTTCTGCAACATGAACATCCTTGGATTGCCTGCTGTGGCTAACTCCTCCATCGAGACATTACAAAGTGCGCGAACAAACTGAACCACCGCGTCGCCATCCAATTTTGAAGAACCTTGGAAAATCCTGAAAATTTGAGCAAATTCCACTTTGTCACCTGCCTGAAATTCTCTAAGCTCAAAGGTAATCTGAGCATGACCTTACTAGCCNCCAAAAAAAAAAAGAAACGCCACGAAAATAAGCATCTTCATTAACTATTCCCGAATAATGAATACAAAAGTCGCTGAGCTTATTCACCTCAAACCTTGAACAACAATCAATCACAATGAACAAATAAACTCTCCCACAATTCTCAATCTTCTTTTAAACTCCCCCACCCACTCTAGAATCCTCAGAAACGAATAGTAAAGAAGCGGCAATTATTGAAAAACGAGAATATCGCACTTGTCAACCGCAACAACGACGCTCTGTGAGGTCGTCTCACCAAGGCATTCCTGAAGACTCTGCAACATTCGTTCATCCACATGCGATGCGCTCTTCAAAACATCTGCAATTCGGCACAATACAATTAAAATAACCATATTTCTATCAGTAAATCAAAATCACTCAGATGCAGACGTATATTTCACTGACAACACTTCAAATGACTAAAAGACGACCTCTTCAGTCATAAGAAAATAAGACAGAGAATAAAGAGAAAGTCGCTACTAAAACTTTTATCCACCCATAATTAATGGAACTGAGACCTTATGCATTAAGCAATAAGCTACAAACGTTCAGTTCCTTTACAAATAACATAATTAATAAACAAACAAACAAGCAAAAAACTTTCTTTATTTCAGTTGCAATTCACGGCCTGTTTTACCAGTCAAGCTGCAGTGAAGGGAAAAGTAGAACAAGAAGAATGATTGGGATTTTCGGATTCACGAAGGAAACATATAACTGAGTGTATTCCATATCTCAGTTACTCCAACACTAACAGCACTAATGCAGCATCCACTTAATGTTGAAACAGTTGGTAACTGCATTAAAACTCCTCACAAAATATTTTCAGTCAATTGAGAAATCACAAGAAATGAATTTTTGCTCAGCAGAGATAACATCGTCACCTACACAACTGGAGAACAAAATTAAACACGTGTTCGAAGACAGCAAAGAGGAAGAAGTGCTCTCGTCCTCCTTGTTCATCCTTGGCTCACAAAGTATGAAGAGTTATTTAAGAGGAAGTTTGGTAATATTTTGCGCGAAAATATCCCAACAGCTGGCTGAAACTCCAAAAATACAAATAACTTACACTGCGCAGAGGAATCATTAAAAGCTGGAGAATTCGACGGCCTTACACCTGTTCCAATCAACTGCGCCAACTCCAGTTGTGATATACATTTCAGCACCTATAATTTCACGAAGCATTTATCTCTCTGATATCTCGATTTTATGGTCATCAGTTTTGGAGTTCAACGACCTCGTTTTTAGTGACATCTCCTATCCAGTCGCATGCTAGGCATTAATTTCTACTAAAAAAATTTACAGTAAAAGCGCAACACTCACCACCCCCAATCACCACTCCACTCGTCTCCTCTCAGTCGTGCTGTAAGATACGCATCCTCCCCTCAACAGGTGTTCTGAAAACGCTACCCAGTACAAGGTGGCTATGACAGTGCTAGAGGCTAGATCCCTGCAGATAGAAATCATATAGCCCGAGGGATGGAAAAAGTTACGCTCAGGTGTTGTTTTTTACCGCAAACCATCACTGAACCGCAACTGAAGATATGCGATAAAATATCAAATACCACGACATCGCATCGTTTTTGCCTAGTCAGAAGGGGATGACGTCAGTTAAACGTAAGCTCCAGCAAACCTCAGGTAAAACGTCCCACCACCGTCATAAAAATAACTCGTTTTATTTGAACAAGGCAAAATACTGACAAAATGAATGCGTATAACGGGGTCCGCGAAACGATACAATACATTACTGCAACTCGGTCCTAAGCTCTCACGTCAAATCAATATACTAGTAGAAGCACTGCCAACAATTCTAAGTTTTCTGTATGTGAGACAAAGACAAATAATTCAAAGTAAATTTACATCAACCCACGACTCGTCGAGACAATTTCCATCCTCATCGCCAACAGTCATCAACAGTTTTATTGATTCGATGTTCTTTGATTTCATTTCAGCCATCGAATTCTTCGCCGTTAACAATGTAAACCTGAAGAAAATCAATAAGTTAATTAATTTGCTGTTCATTCATTCCATCGACCCTTCATATCATTTTCTCCCATCGCTTCAAGGCATATCATTCTCTCTTAAATTAGTGACTAGTATCAAATCCACTCTCTAAGACAAAAACATTGACAGTTCCATATTATATAAATATAAATATAAATATAAATATATATAATTGGTGCACCGTCATTGTGTACGCAGAAAATTAAAAAAAAAGAATGTTACTCTAAAAGCACAAGCACTGATTATTTTCGAAGAGAAGTTACAATCAATTTTCGCATCAAATAATTGTGAACCTTGCAAGTGCTTGGATATAAGCATTCCTCTCGAGTGCCAAACGGAAAAGACATGCTATTCGGATGCCAAGTCGAAATCCTTGAAGACACCACGAGATTATATCGCTATCTTCCGACGTTTGCAGACCAATACTAAATGCTGCCAAACAAGGCGTCCATGCTATCTGCAAACGTTACGACTCTGCTAAAGCATATCCACCTATTTACTTCAACATTTACTCAATATTCAATCAACAAACTAGTTTTCGTTAATTATATGGACAACAATCATACAGCCCAGAAAACGAAGATAAATGAGATTGACATCAACCAGACATTGATTTATAAGCGTAATAGTCAATCCGCTGACTATCTCGTAAACGAGGACCTCCTAGAATGACAGGTGCCCCCTCAGTTTTACATAAGGTGTGCAAGCCATACACTATCACGCTACCCCTTGTTATGCTAAAGACAGGCACTTCAAACATAACAGTTCATTATGTATTACTTTGTACAATTCTACTTCTATTCGCGTCCATCACAATCTGCCATGACTTTCAGAAACCTAACAAATCTCTTCACATCGCATAAAGTGACAAAGTTAGCATCAAACTAATCAAGTTGTTATTATCGCCTCATTCGACAGGAACTCATCGTGTTATTTTTGGCGTTAAGGAAACAAATCAAAACAAACCTTAAACATCGGTCGCACATGTTCATAATGAGAAGCGGATGTGAAAGCAGCCTCGTAATGCGATGCGGCCTCCATAAGCGCTCTCGCAGTGTTCGCCATTTGGGCTAGCTCAACGTTCTGCAGAAGTTTGCGCTGACGTTCGCTTGTTGCCGATGCGCCTGAATATACTCAGATGTATATGCTGATATCATGATACTAGCTCTTCAAGTTTTATTTCTCTTTTAACCATCATACAAGCTTTTGTAATTATTTGCAGCGACAGAAAGTGATATATTTGACCTAGTCATCCCTTCCAAGACCTGCAGTCCTCGCAATTTGGACTGCAGTGGTCGGTTCATCCACAAATTTTGGGAAGATGTAATTGATAAGAAAAGCAACAAAGATAAGCTGTGGCAAACTAAGCTAAAGTCGTTGCAAAAACTTGACGCCTCGGAATGCCAAACTGCTATAGAAGCGGGTTTCTTCGACTACCGCGTCCAGGTCCCCATAGAAAGCTCACTAATTTCCCAGATAGGCTGATATTTCTGTCATTTGAAAGTGCAGACCGGAGCAGAAGTTCTACTTGGACAATACATAACCATTATTTAATATCATCACAACTAAAATTTTAAGGTGTGGAATAGAACGATTAAGCTTGTCATCAAACTTTATGGTGCAATCTCTGAAAACCAATAGCGCAACAGGCGGACGATATTTGCTGCCGCCTTGTTGCAATGCGAAAGCTGCTCTTCATAGACAAGAGCCCCACTATGAAATCCCGTAAATCTTGACTCTCCGTATGAAACCATTTCTCGGTCATTTACGAACTTTGGCTATTTATTTCTCCAAAGTTTTAGAGGGATGGTCAGCAATTATTTCCATCACTGTGACCAGCACTAATGCACCTTGAAAACTGCAATGGAACTAGATGAACAAGCTTGAATTCAAAATTGAATTCCTGGGAACTTGCTCATCAACTCGCACTACATAATCAAGCAACTGCCCTCGGAAACTTCGACAATGCCCTGGATAGAAAGCAATTCACTCATACCTCAAAATACAGCTATACGAGATTCGTTTCACGTTACTCTACAGAAATCAACAACTCATCTACAATACAGCTCCATCCAGCAGAGGTCGCGTCCTTCCACTACCTGAACATAGCAGAAAGGCTCAACTCAATTCTACAATACCATATACAGTAGTTCAACTTACGAGAACGATTCTTGGACTTAAACCCATAATGTGCCCTTTGAATTCCTGAAAGTTCACTTTAGACGGCCTCAACTCTTTTTAGATACAACACCTACACCTGCCTCGGGTCTAGTCCTCTTTTGTTCCCAACCGAATATCTAAAAGCCAGGACCACTGTCAAGCACGAGAAGTCGTGGAACCTTCGATACATCACTTTCACATAATTTTCTAGGAGGCCCACCCCCTTGATCAACTTACACAAGTCCCCGTTGAATGCACTTGTGTCCCCTACTCCAAGAGGCAGCATACTACATCTTCTACAGAAACCCATTGCCCGTCTTTCGAAACATGTTTTCAGTAATATAGCTCTACTCCTAATTACCTAAATTCTTGCTACTGACCTGCGGAGTCGGCAACGGAAAGTCATCTAACTAATAGTTCTACGACAAACTTCGTTCCACCGCGATTGCAAATTCCCTCGAAAAGACTCAACCTCAGCTTCCCACCTTTCCATTCATCAATATCCACAAAGTTAGTAAAGCTAGGATATCACTTAGAACATTCCCCCTACAATATTGCAAATATGGGAACATTGCTTACGTTGTAATTTATTGTGCTATACACAATGGGATCAACGTATCTGCAAAATACCCATAAAATTGCATAACGGTGTTGCTCAACAACTCAACAATAAAAAACTAACTTTGCTTCGGTAACTTGTTGTGTCCAGCTTTCATCTTGATCTCATTCCCCGCAATTTCATCATAAATATCCGAGAGGTATTGTTGGGGCAAATCGGATTGATCGTTGATCCCTCGATTCATTGCAATATATTGTTCCTTCGTCATCTTGTTGCGCACCTTTAAAGAATATCTGATCGAGAAAATGACTTCAAAAGACTTCTGCTGATGTACGGAGGTGAGGGATGAGGGAGGGGGAAGGGGGGGGGGGGGGGTTGTAATATGCATACCAATTACACCAGTCATGCCTTTACCAGAACTTTTGCCCGTCTCCCATATAGCAAAAAAGCAAATCTGCAAGTCTTAAACCCCGTCATCGACACCGCCAACACAGAAATCGCACATCTCCATTTCTAATACACGAGATTGCTCTTGTATCGTAGTACAACCCGCTATAGCCTCGGGCGCATATTTGGCCATAACCTGACTGTCCCTACAAGACAAACGCACACAGACATATGCACTTACCTAAATGCTCACATACACAAATGTACCCAAACGCACATACAAACACTCCTTTCCCTGCTATAAATCACCAGAATTCGGCGCAGATTCACTTTCAATACGGATGCATCCTCATCCAAACACACTCCTACACACCCACATAATACTCGAATCTATTCTAGAAATTACAAAGGTTGAAGTGATTTAAATAACTGAGCATTCAGCATGACTAGTTGAAAGCAGCATTCAAGACAATAATAACTA
>JAARMF010002403.1:9950-24322 GCA_022844705.1 Toxascaris leonina
TATATATATATATATATATATATAACGCATCAGCTTTCAAGAAAGGTGCGAGATAATTGACTGCCATAATGACGCCAACTTTCTGCGGAAGTTCGACGTGATGCCAGTTTCGCACATTAGTAGTGGATCTGCTAGCGTCACCTACCGGCATGCAATTTGTGCACTCAACCTTTCTCGCGAATTTTCGTGCATACTTTTGAAAATGCTCGCGAGCTGCGAAAGTANCTGCGAATTTTCGTGCATACTTTTTAAAACGTCCACGATTTGCAAAAGTGATCTCGGATATATGCTGATCAGTTCATAGCACCAAATTGTAGATTATCACCGCCTGATTTACTAGTTATTGTTACTGCTATCAATACACCTGAGCAGCAAATAAAGAATGTGTGAAGACTACTGATAGTTCAAACATACTTTTCTAAAGGTTATCTGTCGGTTATTCGGCTGTCTTCGATTTGTTTTTTTGACAGCAAAATCGAATTTTGAGCGCTCGCTGATCGTTTATTTTCATTCATGCACAATCTGATATCGGCTAATGAAACTACTCTTCGACCTCCTCAGAAGTGATCTGAATAGTCGAACCTGTGACTGAGGATTGGCTCATTTGGCAGTGATGATAATCATTTTTGATTTCTCTTGGCAGAACTAAAGAATTGTAAAATTCCTTAAGGGTGCGGATAGAAATGCACCGAAATCGATCGACTGAACGATTAAGGGATTCTATGGGATTCTCAGAAACTACTTTACCTTGTGAATCTTTGAAAACTCTACGTAATTGTATGTCTCAAGCTCCAGGCAGTCAGCACATTTTCATGGTGCAGCCGTAAATTCGTCATTGACTGATATATTGCAGACCTATTGCATTATCGATTTCCAAACCACTTGTTACTACTGCGATTCGAATCCCACTATTGTCTAGCGGGCGTGAATCGAAATTTCATTGAATTCTCTACGAAATCCACATCCACTCGCCAAGTGTTGCTCTATCAGTCGCCTTTCAGCAAATTATTTGTTGCCGTGAAGCCGAAGCAAATGAGAGGGATTTACCCTTTGCCGAAATGGTTGAAAAAATCAGTGGTGTCTCTTCTGAAACTCATCAGCAACCTCATTTTGCTTCGCCTGACTTTCGACCATTTAAAGTAGCCTATTTTCGCCAAGCGCACAATTCACATGATGACATCGAGAAGTTCACTGCTTTCCCTTCGCCCCATGTCTCTTCTTATTTTAAGGATTGAGCGATATTGCTTCAACTTGAGCTCTGCCTCGTTTCTTATTACCAGCAGTGACAGCAGCGATTGCCGGTAGGAGTTGGCATGTGCGTGGCCCTCCTCCCAGTTACCTATACTCCCACATTTTTCCCCCTCCGCGAGCGTGCAGGCAGCAGCTGTAATCATGCGCAAGCTCAAATAAGCGTACGATTCAGGGTGTTTGATATTGTGTTCCATATTTGGGAGATTGTTATGCTCCACAATTTGCGCACAACACTAGAAATTTTGCTGCCAACATCCTTTGTCACGAAAATCACTCATACATCGTTTAAAAGCAGTTCGGTAGCACTTCTTGCGGCTATTCTGTAACCACGGGGATTCAGCTTTGATATCTTTACTGAGTTCCATGGAACAAGAATTTTGCTGTGTTGTGATTATGCACGCGAATATAACAAGATAGCAGCTGCTTCTGACAAGTAATTTTTCTGTCAGAAGTGGAATTTATTCGCTCTAATGTTTTCACATTTCAAATTCATCTCTACTCGTGTCCTTTATGTGAATTCTAGGCGCTCAAACCTTGATATTGCATGAGAAGCAGTGATGCCACTGCACCAAAGTTTTCTGTACTAACTGTGCCTATACGCCTCCTTCAAAATGATATAATTCTCCAATTCTGCCGTCTTTCCAACTATCTAGTGTACTGTATGTATAATGTGTCTGCGGTTTCGAATTCGCCTGGATAGTGTACCAGGTTTTCTGGCCTTAAATTACAGTATTAATGTCGTAGTTTTTGAACCTTGGGTTTTTCTTGATATAAATCAATAGGAGAGCTGGAATCACATTATTAATGAGGGGAACGAATAAGGGCCATCAGAACAGTGTGATCATTGATTGAAAAGATTCAAAAAATCACCCATGCATGCATCGGAACAAAGCCAGTATTTTCTTCATCAAAAATCAAATTTTCTGTGACCGCCGCGGTTTTGTCCTTAACCTCTCGGCAACTGATATTCACTGAAAATTATGTGAGTAAACTTCACTCTTTTTTTCTCCACCTTGCTGTTTGGCCGAAAGCTGTGTGCTCTCCACCTTGATGCCAGCACCAGCTCCAGTGCGATGAAGCTGAAATTTTAGAAATCGCATAATGAGCCAAATTTTTCTACCTGCCTTTTCGAAATCATCGAACTTATCCTCATCGAACTCAACATTTTCTCGTCGGAGCGGAGAGATGCAGCATCATCTTCGGCGCTTGGCCGTTTATTGCAGTCGTCTCTTTTACAGGCTCTGTTTCCCGTTTCACATGCACTACCTCGCATTCATTTTCATAAGTGCATTCTATCTTTGCGCCTGAGTCACTCACCACCATATTTCGTTGGCCTATCGGTGTCCATGCTGTCCAAGATCTCAAGATAAGATTGAACACCCGTGCAACTTCTTCAAACCAAGAAAATCCGTTTTTATGGGATCCATTTGTGACACAATCGATCTTTGCAGTAACAAATGAATCCTTGATACGCCTTTGTCAACGGGAGCCCGAATCCGAATGTCAACAGCGACGGGCGCTCGAATTTCTCCTCGACCTCTTTCTCCTCGACGGACGCTTTCACGTCTGCTACAATTTTCTCCTCTATCTCTTTCAACGGTCTCTAAAAAAGAGCAAAACACCTGCTCGCGAAACCGGAAGGACGAGTCGAAGATTCAGCATAGCTGAATGCTCGTGAAAATCTTCGCTGAAGAACGTAGCTAGAGATGTACTGGGTGGAGTCGTCAGCTTTTGGAGAACGTTTATGCATTGTTCTTTTGCTACGTTATCCTGAGTTCCTTCATGGGACTCACCCTACGATTTCTCAATCATTGTTGGCTGCGTGCTTCAGTCTATGGACCGAATCTGACCGCTGAGTGCTTTCATCAGTTCAGCGCGTTCAGATTTGCGCCACATTGTGCGATGTTTTGTCGCACTTGTCGTAGTCAGGTTGGTAATTTGCTGCCGTAGCATATCGGACAATTACAGCCTCCCTGGATCACTTCGCAACTTCCGCACCGAGTGTGACAGGCTGCGATGTTTACTTTGTTTCTGTGCAGTCAAAGCGTTAGTCATTTCGAACGGCCGTAATGTTAGCAGGGGAAGAATACGCACGCTGTTGACAGGGGAAGAATATGCTCAAGCAATAGGGACTGGACACAAACTCCATTTGCTGCACTTCCGTTTGTTGTTCATACATTTGCTGTTATGAGAGGTTAGATTTTCTAGAAATTCACATTAAATGCTTCCCTTAGAAGGTGAATTCATTCGCTTGCATGAAGTACAAGTACAGTACAAAAAATTGCAATGCATGAAGTATAAAATTGTCCCCTAAATCTGCCATAACAGATGATGACACAAATGTTCATAACTTGATAAAGACGAAAGTTCATAACTTGCCCCTTCAAAAATAATTTGGGAAATAAGAAGAACGAGCCCGAAAGGAAGATAGTTACCCATCCTTGTTTACCTCTTTGTTATCTGCAACAGAAAATCCTTTCCTATGCTTACAACTGAACACATCATCCTATAGAGGAACGATAGCGTCACTTCAGGAGAAAACGCTCAAGCTTGAAACTGGAGAAGTGCACTGCGCCTTCAACAGATTTTTCGGAAGAAGCAGATTTTAGGCATAAGGACTGTGAAAAACTTTTGCAATGTGCTAACACTTTTTCGAAAAATCGTCACAACAATGTTTTTTTTACCGCCGTCCGAAAATCAGGCAGTGCTGTACTTATACTCTACTGCGAATTTTAATTCGGTAGAATATTCTATTATAGATAGTGTTGGTGCAATTACAGTACGAAAAGTACAACACCGTTTGGCACAGTGGCATCACTGACAGAGAGCATCGTGTATATTCAGAAGGAAAAAAAGTAATAGCTGAGCGCTCATATGCGTTATTAATACGATAACGACAGCAACAGCCTGGATAAAAGCTTCAAGATTCAAGCACAATCGTGCCATATATATAGTTGTTGCGCCCTTTTCAAATCACGAATAAACATAAATTTTTTCGCCGTAATCTATCAGTCATAACAGCTTGCAAATCCCTATGGTGGTAAATCTTTGAGCCATTGCCATGTTCCGGAGCAGTTCAGAACTATTTTGAGATATGTTCTCATTTTCTGCATTTCTCCTTATATCTCCGGTTTCAGCTAATGTCTCTGAGTAATATTTTCAGTCCAATATTTATTTTCACGCGAATATTATAAGGGGCCATTCTTGGCGGTGTGACTGTCATAGCCGTTGCAATATCATCTGTCTAGTAAGGGGCTATCGTGATTTTTCTTACGTTGCACCTCACCAATCGCCACAAAGTATCAGTGCATTGAGGGAGCATTCTCTGCAGAACGTTTCGCCTCACCTTAGGATCTCCATCCTTCTTAGCGGTCACCGAGCACTGAATAAGCATGTTCCCATTTAAAAACTTGAAAGCATGATTATTTTCTTGCGAGAGAAGTGTAACATGGGTCCTAGCTTTCACGGTTGCAAACTGATAAACCCCTCTCGAGGAGAACTCCGATCATGAGTACGTTGTCTGCAAACCTTCGGATGTTGCAATATCGCAAGTTTTATTCGAGGTGAGAAGTTGTGTGAACTTGTGATTTGAAATGAGCCTTAAAGACAAGGGTAGCTCTAATGAGCCTGTAAAACGTGCTTGTAAAACGCGCACATTGGAGCCTTTCTAGGCGCGCTTCCACAAATGTTCTTATGCAAGGCGTGTTGGGAGAGCCATGCCCATGCATATGCGTGAACATTGGCAGGTCTCTTTTTCTTTCACGTCATCCCTCTGAAACCTATACATCGTTGGAAATAGGGGGGGGGGGCAGCGGTACTCGTCGTCCTTGCATTGCAAGTATGAAGGCGTTAGAAAACAAGAATTGTTTCATCAGTTCCATCAAAATAAGGGAAATTGCTGTCAGCGAATTACCTCAGCGTTTCAGCACGTTATAAAGTCTCTTTCAAATTGTGACAAACAAATATGAAATTTGTAATCCGCTGAATTGATGGAGAAGCATTGCTTGACCGTTCATTAAGAATGTGAACGCTTCATTATGTATATATCCTTTTTTATTGGCACTCGATTGGTCCTGATAGGCGAAGTGTAGCTGAGATCTCATCTCACCTCTTCTTGCAAGCTTTTCCGCATCTCTTGTGGTCTTGCTTAAAATTTGTCGTTTAGACGAAACCTATTAACATATACACACTTCTTATCTCAAGATCACCATTTAATTTCGTTCGCCATTCTTTAACTCTAGCAGCATAATTTTTTATCACGGCCTCATAAGTGCGAATGATATTACTCACATTAGTGAAACCATGTTAGAGCGGAAAGTATGCTTGAATTTTTTAACTTGTCGACATACTCATAAGGAGGGGGGATGAATAAAAGAGTTCCAGTGAAGGAGGAGTTGATTCTTTTTCGAAATTTTTATTACTTATGACATGGGTTTATCAGCTTCCACATCTTGGGTTTTAACTATTTTCACACGCAGTATTGCTGCTGAAGGCAAATGTTGTCGAAGAAACTTTTTCTACTGCGGCCGATTTCATTCTGCATCTGAAAGTTTGGAAGGGAATGTAAAAAGTTAACTTAATTGATATTAGAAAGCTTCATTAGAAAGGAATTGAATCATCGACTAAATGCATATCTACTGTGATAGTGTATTGGTGTGCATATAATACACCACATCAGATTTTCGCGCATTTTTTGGTTAATTTTCCCGTACTGATTAGAAACATCGAGCTGTTCCGTTCGTAACGAAACGAAGAACTGCAACAGCAGATATAGGTGATCGTTAGGATTTCGCGCCTCATCTATTGCACGTTCGTCAAAAAAAGCATTAATCGCATTAAGTCTCCCTTAAGACTGCCACAGGTAACAATGACGCCCTGTGAAATCTCAGACTTTATTTTCTCACGGCAGAATTTCCCTCTCTCTTTCAGCAAAACTTCCTTCTCTCTTTCAGCAAAATTTCTTGCTGATGCGACTTGATAGCTCTCATTTATTCTTTATTCTCTTAAAAATTTTGGATAATTTCACATCTCTTCCTGATTTCGTTTACTGAGGGTCGAAAGCTTGTGCTCCTCATGATTTTATGTTCCCCTTTGATTAGAATTTACTCTGAACGAATTCCTATTCCGCTGCTCTTTTCATGGTTCATGTATTACAAGCGCGACAGTGATTATTTCAGTTTTCGACTTCACTGGCTGAACCCCCACATATATCCCTCTTTCTACTGGGCATATTTCAAGAATATTCCTCTCAGCTGTTATCTACTTCATGATGGGCTGTATGAGGAGGTTAAAGTGTTCGAGGTTTTGATCCGCAGACTTTTATGTAGAGATGGATGAGTGAAGAGGGATCTTCTAATGAAATTTGAGGTGACTTCCCAGCCAGCTACGTTACCACAGCAGCAGAACGACTAAGGTTAGCACATGAAATCTAACCATATTCATTTGTTTTAAAATGTGAGTGTTTTATGAAGATTATGGTTTTTGAAAATGGGGAGGGGTGGCAAAATGAGGAAATGAGGGTGGATTCTTTTCCGTAAACTTTTTCATCGGAGTTCAAACGAGGGCGAGGATTTGTTAATGAGAGGAGAATTCGTACGAGGTTAAGCATTAGTTATTCGTGATTGCATCGTGAAGGGACGTTTATTCAATTTATCTCTTCATCGAATCTTTGGCTTATACGTTCTGGCTGGTAGAGCTTTTTGCTATACGTTTTTTTTGCAGAACAATGCAGCATTTATCATTTCATTCAGCAATGATTTATGAGGCGTGCAATAAATCCGTTGGACAAGGCTAGGTTTACATTCTGATCGAACACCAAACATGCGATAGGGAAGAGGAGCGCAACTAAAGCCACAATGTCTCTAGCTATCCTAGTTTTGTGTGCTTACGTGTAATAGGCAGTATGATATAATCGCTGACATTGTCATTTCAGATCACAGCAATAAATGCGTAATCAGTTTTTTGCTGAAGAAGGTTCAGTGAGGTTTATCAGCTCAGAAGGCATTGCATTCGACAACCGAATCACATTTTTTTTTGAAAATTAAGCCGAATATATCCGCTTCATTGTATGATAACAAATCTCTTTAATTCGCTACTCTCAAAATTTTTATGTGATGTCGAAACAGCGAAATATCTCGTGAAATAATTTCAACTTTGAAGTAAACGTGTGAAATACCATTTCGTTTTTTGTTGCATCAGAGGCCAATCAATGTTAATTCACTCCTTCAACATGATATTTGCAACTATGTGGTCTTTGCAATGTGTTCTCCAGGAAATCTTGCATTTGAGGAAAATTCTGAGGGGCGATCGATAACGAATACTGGAGAAATCCTGAGCTCTATCGAGGATCCATCCATTTTCTTTGTGACAATCTTACTGAAATTTCTTCGTGTGAACCTCCAGAAGCATGTAATTGCTTCGCAACATTGCATAGCTTCTTGTTTCTTGCTCGTATTCTGCCCTTAATCGACCCGAACGATCCCCAATAATATTTTGAGGTATCACTTCATCACGAATAGGTGACGAAATTTTGCTGCAGTTTGCAGACATCAGAAATTGTCTAGTAGCTCATAAGCAGCAAAATCGGAAGCACGTTGTTCAAGGAATGCGTTCATTTTCTTCTTTTTTGTGCACTTCAGTACATTCTCGCTCGCAGTATGCGCTATAAAAATATCTTGCACATTCCTGTGTAAGTACGCATATGTGTGTGCACATCTTTCCGGTCTTTCGAGGCCTTGACTCGTTAGCAAGCCAAGCAAAAATGGCAAAGTCGGCGATACAATTCACACCGCAAGATCGTCTCTACACCATATTTCATGTCCATCCATCAAGGTGAAAAAGAGTTATAGGCATTCAAAATTAGCTGAAAGTGTTCATGCGCCTCATACTGATCGTTTTCATTTCACGCTGATTCGATCATAGGAACGAAATTTTTGTGGAGCTGCGCGAATGACCACATCAGTCAACAAATAAAAGCCTTACCTATTCAGTATTTCGTTTCTTCGCGGTTAAATATGGAATAGGAAAGTGCAAATTGCGTCAACTTATCTGACGCCTTTACCCAATTGCTTCCTATTCTCTTATTTCGCTCCGACAGAGAACATTGCTTGTCAAAATTCTTTCTCGCACATGGCGATACCACATTGACGTACCGAGAACTACAATATGTTCTTTATCATAAGCTGCTTGAGCGCAACGTTGGTGACAAGTGATGCCATACCTAATGATTGATGAACGAAGCTCGAACGGCACTGGGTACCCTTAGAGAGTTAAATGAGGCGATTAGATGTTTTCATGGATTCACTCCACCATAGATCCAATTGCGCAGTCGTAAAAGCTTCGAGGTCACCGCCATCGATTCACTGATTTAACGCACCAATTTGCAATAAGACTGAAAGCTAGAGGTTCATGTTACTACTTTCATGACGCCATCAAAAGGATGCAAACTTTTCACCATAGAAGCTTTGATATAAGTTTTTTTGAAATTCCATTTATTGTGTGTGAGCGTGTGAAGACATGAATTCATAATTGCTGGTTGGATATTACGTCCCAATTGCCAAAGTGATAAGGGAGATGCGCCTCTAGACTTGTCCTCAGGAACTTCCATGCAGATTATCACAGGCCAAATTACCCTCTTGCCAGGCCTTTTACGACTGTAACTATTCTCGTTGCATCAAAGCAGTGTGGAACATTGGCGCGGTCATTGCCGTTCATTCTTTGAGAGCTAATCGGTATGCGAACTCTTTCATATTAATCATGTGTGTACTGCGTTCTTTCCAAGTACGTGCTCTATTCACACATGCTACAACAAACATTTTCTCATGTGAAGTACAACTTCATCCCCCAATGCAGTGCCAATATACCGTATCTCCAGCTGTAGTCCTTTCCTTTCATCTCGAATATTTGAGTGTGAAAGCGCATAAGCTATCGCCATCGAATTGTACACAGCAACAATTTGAAAGTCATTCACTCCATCAGACGCTATTTTAAATTACCGGATTCAAAAGCTAGCGAGCGAATTTTAGCTTCACCAGAGTTTTCCCCTTCCTTGCTCACATATTTTTGTATTTGTTGTTGCTATTTCTAGACGTAGTAGTGAACGAAATATAATCAAAAGCATTTGAGAATATATTGACAGTGCGAAAATGATGTTTCCCTCAAAGATCATCATCCTCCAAAATTTTTCTCTCATGTAAATCTCTATTACTCCCCCTTTCCTCCTCGAATTGTATCTCCAAATCAAAATTTCACGTGTTCGTTTTCTAGTAGAAACCTCATCCAGTGCAAATTCATTTGGATCCCCCCTGAAATACGGGCAGATCCTGAAGAGCTGTTGGCAGTATTTGGGCATGATATAAGTTGTTGGATGGCCACGAGCGGTTATTTCATTACAATGCTTCCATACGTCCCTAATATTGGGTGTTACTGACATTAAAACTTTATGAAACTTCTGTGAGCTATTATTTTCTTCGGTTGCATTTAAATATAGCTCATCCAATGCAGATCAAAAATCACTTTTTGCTGAAGATTTGATGCGCATTCACTCTCAGTGAGAAATGCAAATTGTACATGCTTTAAATACCGCATTTTTCATAATCTTCTCTCCTAGAATTACTTCCGCAGTATCCTCTCCTTATATCGTTTGCCTTATCGGTTAATTATAATAATACCGGGCATTCAGTGTTGCACAAACACAATTTCTATGTATGATGTCCTTGAGCGCACTCTAAGAAATTCATTTTTTGAATGGCCGACGAAGTTGAGCTGATGTGAGGGTTGTTCGAACCGTTTGTACGACGGTGGGTTTTCGTTGGAATTCGCCATATCTCTTAAAGTATTCAGCAGTCGTAACTAAATCCGTTCTATTCGCTAAATATTTCGGCCGAGACCAGGAAGTAGGACTAGTAGTGCCGTTTGCTGCAGCTTTTGCAAGAGCATCGTCCAGAAACGTTAAGCAATGACAATAGCAATCATTCCCTCATTAAAATGCGTCCGGATCATTTGCCGGAAATGTGAAACTAACATTCGCTTGTGCTGAATGAATTGCTTCGTTCATTCTCGTTGTCAATCATCATTTGCAGCAAATTTAGAGCATTTGCTTGCGGCTAGTATGATATAGCACCAACGCTTAGAATACATTAGTGAGTAACACGTCGGTCGCTTCTTCTTTGAAAGTTGTCCACATTTATTCGTTAAGATCGATCTCTGTTTCCATCGCAAAATCTCGCACGTCTATTCTCTTTTATCCTCTGGTGTGCTATAAAAACACATTTTTCTTCTATCAAAGATTTCGATCTCTTCAAAGTTTGGCTGAATGAAGATGAATTGATTATGTTTTTAGCTCAGCAACGGATGTTCGCCGAACTATTTTTTCCTTCCTACAAGCTGTTCTCCATTGCATCAATTAAAAGTGCGCATGTCCTTTAAAATCGTATCATCCCTAAACTGTATTACTGCCACATTCACTTGTCTCGCATCAATCAATCGCCGATAAGCTGGAAACTTCTTTTGTGGTTAATGAAGAGTATGGTTCTTTACATGTTCTATATTGCTGTTTACGCCGTTGTCTCTCAGCTAAAGAGTGCTGCTGTTTAGGGTGATAGATTCTGTGTGTTAACGGTGAATCTGGTCGTTTGTACCATGGTCATTGTTCACCAGAACTAATCACTAGAAAAATCGTGTCTGCCTTTAAAATTCCGCTGTGAGGGATGCACAGTGAAACAAGCGAGAGGGATACTGTCGTCATGTCCAAAGGGTTTGTTGGAATCGAAATCGACAGAATGAAGAAAATGCCTCCCTCCTTACACAGCCGGCTTCTCTTTTTCGTTTGCTTGAACCTTACAACGCGCGGAGGAATGCATGCGATCAAAGGTTTTGAGTGACGGAAGAGGTTTTCAGGTTATTACTGTCGATACATTATTGGCTGCATCCTATGTGGACGCGATTTCGTAGTTGTACTTTTATTGAAACGTGAGCGTAAAAATAGGAGATTTACATCATTCTTTTCCTCTCCCTCGTTTCCTCCCTTTCATTTTATCCATTTATTTATATTATTCGGCATCATTGAACAGAAACAAGTGATGCCTACCGAACTCAGACCACTCCACGCTCTGGTTGTTGAGATCGCTAAATGCATTCCTATCCCAAAAATATTTCACATTCTGTTGTTTTTTTCTCGTTGGTTTAAATAATTGGCGGATCCCAGTTGTGTTGGTGGATATCGTTCGCTTAATTCCGAAATTAGGTGTATATTGATCTAATATTTCTTCGTCTACACAGATTCAGTTACACACGTCAGAGCACATACATCTTCGCCGAACCAAATCGATACAAAGTGCGGATCCTTGAAGTGCAGTCACGAAGCATATTGGTTGAGGCTATCTGACAAACTGCAATTTCTTTCTCGGTCAACCTCTCGTCGATGGACGCATTATGAGCAGCTGAAAATTCGCACAGCTTGAAGTATCTAAATACCATGAAGAACGCTTGACTGTACTTGAGAAATTAAGCTCCAATTTGGTTCAAAAATATCATCACGTATCTTAAAGTATTCATTATTTCGTGTGTTGCTCACCATCTGGTGATTGGAAGAGGACTTTGAAGTAAGCTCATCCAGGAAATTCCCCGTTATCGTAAAGTGAGATAATTGGACAAGATCAGAATTGAATTTGCAATAACTATAAAGACAGACCGAACTTGTAATCAAATAAAGGACCTGAATGAAATCAACAAAAAACATTTGTTCCTTTTTCAGAGAGTCATTATCAGACTAAAAGTTGTTTAGGCAATCTCCGCACTAACTGCACATTCCACTCAGTTCTAAATCATACACGCATCGGCTAACACTTGTAGCATGAAATTTGCTTGCATAGTGGACTCAAAAGCCCTTTTAGATGTGCCACTAACGAGGATCCCATGACGAAATAGTGTGCTGCTTTCATCTAGATTTGTCGATGTTGCGTACTTTGATGTGCTTTAAGTTGTATATCGCCATGTTATGTCTGATTCTAACATCGTCATGTAAAATGCTTTCGCCAAGAATAAAGTCCACTGTTCAATTTATATCCACTTAGAAATTATTATATTATGCTTGCCAGTACAGTCTCACCACCCATTTCTGCTTGACATCACCATTCCCTTTCCTTCAGTGTATGTTATACCTGTGTTTGTTGGCTTTTGGTTTTGGCAGTCAGCACGATGGTAAACAGCTCTCAATTAGCTGCTTGGCAATTAGCTGTTTCTTGACTGCAAACTCGGCGGTCCACTATAATCGACTTCCCTGGCGTTGGATTTTGCACAAAATCTAACTATCGAAGTGAGCAAAGTAAGCGAGAAAAGGGAGGTTTAGCAATAGCTTTCAATTCGCTGATTTCAAGTGACTTCGAATTTTCTGCTAATTTTTTGCACATTTCCACCAAACGCAGGAATTCGAGGATTTAACAAGCCTCCGCACTCCTCAGAGTTTATATTAATTCGATGAAATTATGCAGTGTTATATTGGGAAATGACTGAAACTGTTTGCCGCTCGTGGAGTTTGTCTCCTCCGCTGAGTTACCATAATAGCTTGGAAGCTGAAAAAAGTATTCGGCCTGATTGAAACGTTAGAGAGTTCGTCGTAGTTCGTACTACTTCCACGGAAGCATATTTGCTGAAATTTCTGTCTTCTTCCCAATTGCCCTGTGATTTCTTGGGATGCGCAGAAGGAAGAGTGAAGAGGGAAAGGGAGAGAGGAATTGGACATTGAAGGCTTAGTTCGTGGACGATGGAGTTCGAATTCTTTGCTATCGAATGAAATCCCCTCTCGAACTGGCAGTCGAAATTGTGCCACTAACGAGCCGGCCATCTAGATGATGCCCTCAATTGGAATGAGCATCTGAATTGATGTTGGTGGCACACCCGGTCTAGACGGGTCTTAGAGACATGAACGCGATCAAGAACTAACGACTGGCGCATGAAGCGATGGTCTGTCGAGGGGGAACACATACCTGATTTAGTTCGACTTTTTACTGCGTATTTTTTGGATGCCTCAAATTTGGCACCGCCATAAGTTGCCTTCTCCCTGTTTACGAGTGCTCATTTTTCTTTCAAACGAGCGCACAAAATTTCGACTTTATTACGCTATTATTGCTCCAGTGAGATTGTCAACAATCGCTTTTGGATTACTGCATTCGCCAAGAGTTTGCAAAATTTTTTCGTCAATTTCCTTAGCATTCTACCTCAATAGATAATCACAGTTTGCTGCGATTTATTCAATACTAACAAACTATAATGGTAGCGTTTTAATGTGAATTGCTATTTTCTAGAGTGATAGTTCACCTTATGGACTCTTAATTCCTCTAATGCTCAAACTTTCTTCGAGCGACACATTAGTACAAATTGAGTAATCCGAGTTGTTTTGCTTTCGTAGCTTGTTGGAATCAGATTGATCGAACTCGTTCATGAAGCCGTGGTTCACTCTCTTACCTTCTATACTTATGACATCACTTTTATTGCTCCAATAAGCTCACCGACGACGCGAGTTTCCTTCGGATATTCGATTTTGAAAATCAGCGAGTGATTTGTTTTTGAACAAATGCCTGGTTTTTTTTCTGGGTCTTAACCGAAGATTTGTCAGGAGGTTCAAGATCGTGTCAGGATTGCGAGACCACGGAGGAGGAATGAAGGAGACGGAAGCATCGGCAGTGCTTCCACATGTAGATCACTAAAGGGGAGGTAGGTTCATCAAGAGGTGTTTCGACAAATCGAAGTATGTCCTTTGAACGCGGCATTCCGAAAAGGGAGTGGAAGGGAAAGAACAATCGAAAATTTCAAAAAAAAGTTGAGAACTTCATTGCCACTCAGCCGTCATTCTTCAAACGTTTCATGAAGAGGTCATAGTTTGAGAAATTCTTTCCTTAACTGTAACCACTGAACAATGCAAAGTTTCTAACTGATCATTTAGTAGTTTGCCACTGAACTCCGTATGAAGAATAATTCAGCATTCCTGACTTGTATGGAATAAAAAAAATCTAGAATATATCTCATGGCTCATACTCAAAATCCTTACTCTTAGGCTATCGAAGGTTGAAATGAGGAGAATTCTGCATCTATTAACCGTTTGTCCTTTTCAGTCACCGTTTGAT
>JAARMF010002404.1:3461-18552 GCA_022844705.1 Toxascaris leonina
GGGGGGGGGGGGGGTTCTTAGTGTCAAATCCGTTGTGGTGATGGTCGCCTTTTTCAGGTCTAATGTCGGAAACAAGCGATGCACACAACGCTGCAAATGTGACATGGCTGAAGAATCTTCATACTTTGAATGTTTGGCAAAATTCAGCACCAGAAGATCACCCTTTCAAGTACATAAGGTAGGATTGCTCTCGAGCATTACTGAGGGAGTAAAATTGCTTCGAGGGATATGTGGGAATATTTTAGGTTTTATAGGTATTTTGGGGATCCCTTACTTCTGTTGCAGTGAAGTTATTAATCTCATTGATGTTCATTTGCAAGCTTTAGCCTTCTTAATTGTTGATTTTTCTTTCTAAGGAGTTATATCAGCACAGGTGACATAAGTGGGACATACTATCTTGTACTGTTTCACAAATATGCCCCCCCCCCCCCCCCAACCTCATAAATCTCTTATGGTTATTGAGTGACGATTTTGACTTTAGTTTAGTCACTGCTGAGAATTATTGAGTGGTTGACAGTTGGTGACAATTTTCAAAGATTTGTAGTCTCTTATTGCTTTTTTTTTTCTCGCATCTGTCACGTAATATTCTTGATGGCATAACGCATCGAGACATCAGGTATGCTCAGTGTTCATCGCCTAAAATTCGTCTATGCCATCTGTCACCTTTCTTTATGGATTCCTAGAGTGGTTTTGCGTTGATTGCAGGTTCGAGATGACACGAAGGTATGGGCAGTTGATGACCTATTTGGTGGCATGGACCCGCGATGAGCTAGATCGTATTGAGTGTGATACTACTATCAAGGTAGCTACCACTGGTCTATCGCTATCAAATTTCAAAAAAGTAGGGGTGATGATAGCGCATAAAGCTGTGTTCTTTATTACCGGGAAATGCGCTTGTTTTTGCATCTTTATTGCAATTATGTTGCGAATTTATTGCTATATTTCCTTTGCATCGATGCGGTTTAGGCAACGATGATTAATTTTTCTTCAGAAAAGCAGTAGTTTGAGAATTATTGCTATTATTATTGTTATTGCTATTATTATTATTATTATTATTATTATTATTATTATTATTATTATTGTTATTATTATTGCTAGAATACTGCAGTCCTAAATGACTTCTGTTTAGTGTGGGATTGGTACTTCACAGGTTCTTTTACCTTCCCGAAACTCTATATATTTGAACTACTTGTCAAAGTAACATTGTAAGTAGGGAAGTGATAAGCGCTGTTTATCTCATCGATCATCAAATGTTTCTTTGTTTGAGAGCGCATCGGAAAAGGAGGAACTACGAGCGAATATTGTTTTGGAGATGATCGGTTTCAGCACTTCGATTGGACCACCCGCGGTGTTGAGACCTCGATTCGCACATAAATTATGTGCACAATTCGCATCGTTATTGATTACTCTTCTTGAAAGTACCGGTGATGGTATGCTAGCATTTAAATATTCTTTTTTCTTTTTATTTTTATTTTTAATTCCGGTTTTATAAGGTAAAGTTTTTGAAAAACTGCATTGCTTTGTGCGTTGACCTTAACTGAGGTCGGGTCACTTCGCCTGTGACACGTTTGTTCTTAGGTCCGGCCTAAAGAAGGAAATCTAGGGCTTCTTTTTTTGTTTATTTTGATCAGGTGACGAGGGGACTGGGGGGTAGGGGGGGGGGGACCTTGTGACACATCACTTGTTGGTACACCGAACGTTGGCAGGGAGTAGTTCACATCCATAGTTTGAGTAGACAATTTGACGCTAAATGATTTTGCTAACGAATAGAGAGAAGTTTGATAAAAGAGAACGCTTTTGACTCGCTTTTAGCACTAAAATATTTGAGAAAATAGGATTTGTCTTGTAGATTTTTGCTTTCTTCTATGCAGTCTGGATTGCTTTCGTGGTTATGTCTTCCTCACTTCCTCCCCTCCCCTCCCCCCCCCCCTTCCCCCATATGGTACCTATTTTGTTGGCGACATTTGGTTATAACTATAAAATTTTTTAAGCTCAATTTTCATAGTTTGTTATCTTTGTGGCATAGATTAGATCGCGTGCTTCAACTCTTTCTCTCTCTCCCCTCCCCCCCCCCCCCCCCCCCCCCCCCCCCCCCCCCCCCCCCCCCCCCCCCCCCCCCCCCCCCCACCCGCCCCCCNCAGGATTGGATGCTGAATTTCCGCTAGCGATATATGCAAAAAAGGATGAAAACGTTTTGCATTAGTTCTGTTGGCCATATTCTCAATAATTTAATAAACAAGTAAATAAATAAATAAATAAAATAATTAAATAAGCCTCCTTGCAGCGGGACGGCCGAAAGCATTTTCATTGTTCCTGAGCGCATGTGGACCCATAGTTCAGTTCCTCGAATCCCAGCCGGTTTATGTCCGAGGGCAATTTGCAACACATTTTCTCGATGAAGCACTCTCGGTTAGTCTGCTGAAGTTTGATGTCGCGTATAGTGCCATCAGATGCAGTAATATTGTTTATATATGTTTGTATTTTTATTTTTATATATATTTATATTTTTGTTTTTATTTATGTTTTATATATATTTATGTTTTTATTGTTTATATATGTTTATATTTCTGTTTAGGTGGTGATCGGAGCAAAGCGAATGCATCTTCGAGGCAATAACTGTCATTAAGGAACCAGAACTGATGCATTTTAAGACGGGGTGAAGTATTACTGCCTTATTTCGCCACATACAGTCTAAAGTCTTTAAAGCATAGATGCTTTTTGTGTAGGAAAGTCCAGGTCTTCTTCAGTTCGCATTAGCTTCCTTCGCAGCTTCGCCTTACCATTTTATTTTTGAGGAAATCAGTTTGCCTTATTGAAGGATAGAAGAAGGAATGTACGTATGGGAATTTCTTTATGAGGCTTTATGAAAAATTGCAGCGTGCAAAAGAGTTGTTTGGGGGATTCTATGAGATGCAAGCCCGATTCGAGAGTGGATATGTGGAGCGAAGCATTCTCGAGAACACTTTTAGAAAAGTGAGCATAAAGGAGGATTCCAATGAATCACTCTTCGATAAGGCAAGAAAGATCCCCATTAAACAACCGAAGCCTTTCGATATGGCTAATTGTGGTATCATTGGAAAAGGCGCTCGTAAACTGCAGAAAATCACAATTCGAGTTAGTTATTTTTTGATTGTATTTATTTATTGTTTTTTTTAGTGATTAAATGTTTGTTTTTTTTTCGATAGTCGGAAAGGGTTTTGAACTGATCCTGTTTAGAGGGGTGAACTTCTTGAGAGGGGGGGGGGGGGGNGGGGCATTTTTGATGAGCGTTTTGATGTTTGATATTTATCCGTTATGAATGAAATTTATTTTAACGGCAGATGTGATATAGGTAGCAATCGATACTAATAATAGGTAGTGGTATATGGCCGGCGTCCTCTTATGAATGTATTGAACTCTTGCGTTTCTTTTGTTGACCATCTTATTGGTCTTGTCTATGGCGGATAGGCCTTCATAAAGACTCCAATTTCAATGACTTTTGTAAGTGAAAATACGACATTTTTGTAAATTGTAGGATAAAGAAGAATATACTATATATTTTGAGTTATTTGGAGTGATAATTTAGGGTGATATCTCTAAAATTTTTGTAAATGGTGGGAGGAATATACCATTTCTCGGGGAATTTCGAGAGAAAACAGAACTTGAACAAATTATCCTTCATCCTCCACTTCCATTACTCTCCCCACCCCCTCCCACCTCTACTGTCTTTCCCTAGTCCCCCCCCCNCCACCAAACTTACCTATCATCATTGTTCTCCACCTGCAACTCCACCTTCCTCACCTCCTTCTTCCCCATATTCTGACATATCTCAACTTATTTAGGATCGAGATTGTTTCCACCAGATGCTATTCGTCGAATGCGCAACACGTTTCGCTGGTGCTACGAATGGCGATGACAAGTTCTTTCCAATCCCTTCTGTATATAAACAATTGGTGAGTTTATTTGAGTGGTGATTTGTAGTTTGTAGTATTATTGTCTGATCGGTGTTAATATCATAGCACTTATAGAAATTGATCAACTCATCTATTTATTCAGTTGGTTGATAAAGAGGTTTCATTTTTGAGCGTATTGGTGCATTTTGTTTAAGTATGAGTGGAGTGGTAAATAGAGGAAGGGTATGCGAGTTTGTTGGACAAGCTCTTATTTGCCTCTGGGCATAGGATTGCAATTTGAATTGATTTTTTTCGGTTCGCTTGATTTTGCAGCTGTAAGGGATTGGTAAGGTGGGTTATGGAGCACGTTTGAATTGCTCTTGTATCGGCCGTAATATTTCGAGGAAAATATATATAAATATTTGAAATTTGTGGTAAGGGGAGACGAGGATATGGTTGATAGTTAAGTGAGTTTGTTGGCTTCTTTAGTCGTTGCCTTTATCTTTATGCAATTTTAGGCCGAAACAATAACTCAACGTGTTTGTAAAGATGGCCTCCTATCCACTTTCACATGGAATGAATGGGAATTGGAACGGGAAGTGGCTCATAAGTACGTAAGACATTATATTTGATATTTTGTACAGAGAGCAGTTAATTGTCCTTAATTATTCAGAGTATTTTTTATTGAGTCCAGCCAATACTAAGATAAAGGCCTAAGAGGAAGTGGTATGATTGCCAAGCAGTGATGAGGAGGCAGCGAATAGTCGAGGAACAATGATATTGGCGAGTACAGCTGTATTGGGTGGGATAGGATATGGGGTCGGGGGGGGGGGGGGGGNGTGAAATGTTTTGTGCTGCTTATGGTGATTGTTTTTTTGCTGATGGGATTGGCCATAACCTGTGCTGATGTCTAGTATTGAAACTTCCGCCAGGGTTTCTTCCGACTTATGTAATGGTTGGGATAATATTTGTTTAGCTTTCTTGTGATTGGCTGACTGGACAGATGTGGGGGGGGGGGGGGGGGCCGTCGGAGTTTATATAACGAAATTCTTTATTAGATAGCTTCCAGGATTACAAAAGACAGCTGAAATGATCAGTCGTGGACGAGTTATATGGGAATAACTCTTTCATTGCTGTCTTTGAGATGGTTCAAGCTATTTTCTTTATGATGGATGGGATTTATAGATACATTGCCGTAGCGAAGACAGTATCGGATGTCCCATTCATGTGGAGCCTCTTATCAGCGATAAGTGAAGTGCATCCTTGTTTATGGTACTGCATACCTGTCCTTAAGGTTTGTTATATTTTTTTACTGTATGTCGTGCACTAGATATTGCTAGTTTTTTTTCATTTTTTTTCCTATCCAACTTGCACAATTTTGGCCAATAATGGCAGATTGAAGTATAGTACATGGCCTACTATTTTTTCCTCAGTATGGAAAGCTCAGCCTTTCACAAACGTCACATCCATAAGTGCCCTTCTTTTTTCATTCTTTTTTTCTGAGAAACGAGTAAGAGTTATATATTTATTGAAGAATTTTTCATAATTGTGCAATATTATGACTTATTTCGTTCCAATTTTTATTCATTTTGCTTGCATCCGCTGAGATATAAAAGTGTTCGTAAATAATTTTTCCTATTTGGGCAGAGTACGTTTTTGATGAATTTCCCTTCGCTGAACATTTGTAGAATCGATTGACCTATCGTCTTAGGTTGAGGGGGAATGAGTGGAAGGCAAGTTAGCAGTTTGATATATGCTTAGTTTTTCGATTTTTAAGGCTATATTGGCATCGGTGATGATCCAATTCGAGAACAGTTCAGATCAGAAGTCACATCCATCGAAGAATCTTTATGAAACACTCGATCGATGGTTCTTCATCACCAGGAAGGTAGCCACTTTTCGCGTTTTCTTAGATGTTGTCAATGTTCTGTGAATAAGAGTTGAATATAGGACGGCTGAAATGAAGCAACAGGTATCAGTGAGGTGGTGAGGTAATGCAATGACCCCTGACACCTCGGTTGATATTCTGCACTTTGCCTCTGCATTGTTCGAGTGTCTTATATTATTCAGTACCCCGTCTATGCTTTCCTTATTTTACCTGTGCTTGCTTCATGACCGTTTTTTATTTTGTGAAGTCGTGCAATTAATATTTGTGCCGTCTGCTATGCGATTGTTCAATGTATTTGCAAAGGTGAATAGGTAATTACAGGTAGGAGTTGTGAGTCGAACGTTCTTCTAAGGGGTGTTATCCAATAAGCCAACTCATTTTTATCAGCATATCACGATTGTTATCAGTTTTGTTTAGCTCAACAGCCTCCCGATCGTTAGAATAATTTTTGCATCGCATTGCACGCTGTTCTCATTGCAGTTAAATCTTGCATCATATATGATTTTTGCACCTATTGCAGCCCAAAAGCAGCATTGTAAAATATAGCACATCAATTTTAGGGGAAAGTATTACCGAAACAAATGGTTGCATTCGTTGATGTCGTGTCAAAGGTCACGTATCGTGAGGGTTTTGTTATTCTCCTCGATATGTGGCGTTATTTTCAGGTTTATCATTCGATTTATTCATTTATTATTTTTCGATCGACTTATATTTTGATAGATAGCAAGTAATATAAATGTAATTATTGAGCTTATCCGGTAGGCTGAGGTTAGCGGAGTCAAGCTGAGGTTAGCGGAGTCAACGGAGCAATCTGGAAATAAAAATATCCTAAGCTTGTTCGTTGTTACCACAATTAGTATTGATTCATTTGTAATTTTCATGTGCAGATGAGGTTAAGGGGTTGTATGGAGGCGTAGGTTAAGGCCGATAGACTGGTTCATCCGATAGGGTCAAAGGTCGAACTTGGAGCTGTTGGTCAAACTTAAGGTGGAACTTCGATGCGTCATTTGTAGACAACTGAAAATAATTCGATAGTTGGCCTCTTTTATTGGTGAGTATTAGTATTGCTGGAAAGGTCATAAAGTTGTCTTAATCAGAGGTCATTTGGGTGATGGACAAAGTTTTCAACTGTTGTGGGGGTGGGGCCGAATCAGAGGTCATAGTTCAACTGTGAGGGATAGCAATGCTTATTTGAGTAGTGTTAAGCAGTGATTTTTAAATATTTGTTCATGATCGAGTGAAATGTTGCGATGGTTTAATATCTAGCGACAAGCTTCTTTAGAGCATCGTTCATCCACACTTGATCAATTCCTTCACCGATGCGATTGAACGTTCTTCTGACGTTGTTCGCATTGACCACATGAAGGTAATAATCAACTGCAGTTTACCTTTTGAATTTTGTTTTTATTTGTTGTGGGTAATTACAGGTGTGCAACAGGTAATTGCAGGTGTGCAGTAATGTGCAATAATGTTTATCTGTGCTGTAACCTTGGAAGAATTTCTCACAAATTGTGGAGTTATGCAAATCAGTAGTGCGCACTTTCCCGAATGTCAGCATTTTGGAGGACAGCAAAGATGGATGTATTCAGACCAGTATTGCCTAGGGATCTTTCCCCCCCCATCCTCCCCCCCCCCCTCCCCCGTCACCAAATCCAACAGAGGGGTCAGTCGGGATTCCCCCACCCCTTCCCCCCACACACATATCTCCATCATCTTTTCTGTAGCCAAGCTTCTACTGAAATTTTATGCTGTTGCGATGGTATTAAGTAATAAAAGTAGTTGAAGTTTTTTATTTTTAGGGAGATGTGAGCCGCTTCACTGATTCGTGTCGGCTTGTTATTCATCGTAATATTGCCGGGCTTGGTGCTTATTTTCCTCTTCTTTTGGTGGAAGATCCGCAGGAAGCGGTGGGATAATCTTTCGATGGGTTCATTGCATTTACCATCTGCTATTTGTTTAATACTCCTCCACCATTGATGCATTAAACAATGGCAGTTGTTGATTACTGCTGATATATGATAGATGCTGCCATGAATATGTTGATATTACTTGCTTAGTGGGGGGTATAGTGATAGTGATAATTATCGATCGGACTTTTGAGTAGTATGTCATATTTCTGATTGGATGGTCCTTGATGTTTTTCGAGACCAAAGATTGGTTTTTATGTACGACGATGAGGGATTAAATTTCAAAGAGAGGAGTAAAAGGAAGAGGGAGGGGGAGGTGGGGGTGGGGGGGGGGGGGGGTGGAGGTGGAGATGTTTTGTCTAATATACTGGTGAACTTTCAATGAGATCTCATGAGCTGTCGATTCGAGCATGAACGAATTCGCCTCGGATCCGTTCTTTGCTAGATCGAGCAGTGATTGTTATGATTTTATATTGTTGTATTATTGGTGAGTGAATGCTGTTTGACGTTGATGATATTATTGGTGCTCAATTATGTGCCTATGAAGTATTTTTTTGAGGATTTTATTTGAAATGATGGCATCGAGAACGAAGTCGTCCTTGCCATTTTGAGTGTCTATCCTTATTTTATGGTCTCGATTTTTCTCGAGAGTGGACTATGGTCTCGATTTTTCTCGAGATTGGACTATGGTCGTGGTTTTTCCCGAGATTGGACTATGGTCTTGATTCTTCTCGAGATTGGACTATGGTCTTGATTTTTCTCGAGACTGGACTATGGTCTTGATTTTTCTCGAGACTGGACTATGGTCTTGATTTTTCTCGAGATTGGACTATGGTCTTGATTTTTCTCGAGACTGGACTATGGTCTTGATTTTTCTCGAGACTGGACTATGGTCTTGATTTTTCTCGAGATTGGACTATGGTCTTGATTTTTCTCGAGACTGGACTATGGTCTTGATTTTTCTCGAGACTGGACTATGGTCTTGATTTTTCTCGAGATTGGACTATGGTCTTGATTTTTCTCGAGACTGGACTATGGTCTTGATTTTTCTCGAGACTGGACTATGGTCTTGATTTTTCTCGAGATTGGACTATGGTCTTGATTTTTCTCGAGACTGGACTATGGTCTTGATTTTTCTCGAGACTGGACTATGGTCTTGATTTTTCTCGAGATTGGACTATGGTCTTGATTTTTCTCGAGACTGGACTATGGTCTTGATTTTTCTCGAGACTGGACTATGGTCTTGATTTTTCTCGAGATTGGACTATGGTCTTGATTTTTCTCGAGACTGGACTATGGTCTTGATTTTTCTCGAGACTGGACTATGGTCTTGATTTTTCTCGAGATTGGACTATGGTCTTGATTTTTCTCGAGACTGGACTATGGTCTTGATTTTTCTCGAGACTGGACTATGGTCTTGATTTTTCCCGAGATTGGACTATGGTAGAAGTCAGTCTATTATAACAACATTGGATATCTCGTTGATGAAGAGCTGATGAAACTCACCTAGAAATTACTTGAGGGAACGATAGTGAAGACTCGATCATTAATAGCAATATTGAGACAATGAACCTAGCAACGAATCTCAAAATATTGTTCGCTATTCACTGAATTCATCTCATCAATAAAGTTTTAATAGCTATTTTAAGTGGAAATTTATAAAGAATATGCTATAAGGTGGAATAAACAATAGAATAAACCAATATATTTTAAGGTGAAGATGAGAGTGAAGTTGATATTGATATACCTGTTGTACCTGTTGTACTTGTCATATAATTTTTTGAGTCAAAATAATTAAATTCTTCAATTATTACGACAATACAACTAAATGGCGAAAGATTGGATTTAGAGGTCCATCTCCTTCATATGAAATTACGGGTGCATGCACCTGTGTGAAATCAAAGGTACTTTACCTGTGCGGATCGTGCAAATTGTGTCAAGTTATTAGACACGTGATTTATATAAATATGTGAATCGCATTAATAATGCGAATCAAATTGTTGTACAAATATAGAATTGTGGTTGTATGTAAAAATTATCGAAGAAATAAAGTATCTATGAAGTAAAGGTCGAATATTTTGTCAGCACAACGAGTTGTGTGATAGAGGACGGAGTTAGAAGAAGGGGGAGTGGGTTTGAAACAATTTTAGTAGCAGCAACGGCAGCAAATTTGGAGAAATGGAATGATTCCGGCTCCGACTCCGGCACCACTAAAATTTGATTATTTTCCCCAGCCTAACAAAATTCTATAGATTCCGGCCGGCCGACTTTATGTAGAGTGATACGGTCTCTTACCGATAGACGACCGGTTTCAGCCGATTGCTAAAAAGACGAACCGGTTCTTAGCGTGCCGATTCCGCGATAACTTCATATTTGCCGATCGTTTTTTATCGGCACATCTCGATGCCTTTAATTCCTAATAAAAAGAATTGTTCTTATAAAAAAAAAACAACGTAATTCAACGTTTTTAAATGCTTCTTTACAAGCTCTTACTTACTACCGGAAGTAATCGAAAACTTGGCTTCAACCCTCTTACTAAGAAATCCTCCGGCAATCGTCTGCATCAATGATTCACAATATTTTAGTAAAAACCTTTAAAGATCGCAAATACCCTTTCCCCCATACCCATGGGATGAGAAAACGTTTTTGAGGAACCTTCCCGATGGGACGAATCTTCGATCGTTGACAAATATTTCCACGGAGAAATAATAAACTGAAAAAAAAGGTTTCATATATAAATAATATTTATTCATTTCTTTAAATATATTATCCAATAAAATTGATAAAATTTCAATACTCAAATAATAAATAACAATAAACAATAAGGAATTTCTATGTAAACGAGGCCTTTCATATGGAAGGTTTCGGCGTCTTTAGTATAGCACTTCCCAACCGCCAAAATCCATCAGTTCCGTGAAAATACCGATAAAAAAAGTAACGTCGGCCCACACACATAAATATACCTCCGATCCCTCTTTAGCGCTCCTTTTCTCAGCAACGACCATAAACCGATTCACTGAGCCCTCTGAATTCTTTAGCCCCAAACGCCCCCAAACACCTACATAAGTAGAACAGCTGGCCTTTGTCTTAAATCTGTCAATATCACACATAACAAGATAATATTTTCCGTTCCCCTCGACCCCCCTCCCCCCGCCATTCTCCTTTTTCGGAAACGAGAAATAGGGGGGTGGGGGGGGGAGGGGGGGACGAAGAGTCAACAATTGAAACAACTCAACAAATCATCTCAATTTCATGCAAAGTGCACATCCTCTTTATTAAACACTAACAACAATTGCAAAAAGTCCTCAATATCCATCCTTCGAGCACGTTTCGTTGCGAAACCACTCTTTGTCAATATTTCTTCTAATTTATCCTTGATTTTGAATGATTTCTCCAATGGCTGAAAAGAAACAAATAACACCTGAAATTTGAATATTTCAGTTAAAAAACAAAACAATAATTCGATGGATAATACACCTGGAAATACCTAAGATACCTGAGGTAGGGGGTAAGGTACGGAAGACCTGAGATGATGAATAACTGAATACGCACCAACCCCACCAAACGTAATTCACCCGACCTATCGTTCATTTCTTTCCTACACCAACTGATCAACACCAAAAATTGCATTTATACTTACAATCCCATAGTTGCACTAAAATAACCCTCATCTAAGCGTCGCTATTTGCGATACTTCTTGCAGCACAAAGAATAAATATTTATCTAAGCTCCTAAGCGTTCTACCAACTGGCTGGAAGATATTTCTGGCCAACATACGACACGACACAACAAGAAATACTTGCAGTCGTTTACTCACACTTAACCACCCTAAATAATCAAAACTTCACTCGAACACAACATGTTTCAAATTCACTCAATGCAAATGCAACCCACCTGAGCCAATCACAAATATTATTTATCCTTTTCCTTGGGAATTATACTACTAATATACTATGAAGTAGTAATTAGAGCACCGCCTCCATGTCTTAAGAACCTAAATCCGTCTCAACTAATCAAACTGTTCCACCAATTCTTGAACGGCAGATTATCTGGAATCCCTTTGACCACCTGGGACCCCCCCCCCTTAATTTTGCGGATAGCCTCAATTATTCCATTTTCGGCGATGACATTACCAGAAAAAAAAATCTGAGCATTCAAAAGCTGCTCCACTATCCGAGGTAAAGCTTGATATTCTCTGAACAAAAAAACAGGAAGTAATAAGATAGAAACAAGCTATTAAACTAACCAAATTCTTTGCACTACAAACAACTCGATAATTTTTCTCCAACAAATCACAGATTTGGCTTTGCTTAAATATCGACAATAATGTTTTACTTTTCCTCAAAAATACAATCCGCAAAAGACCATCCCATTCCTGAAAAATAGCATTTCCAACATAGAAAATGTCCTCTCCTTACATATCCATCCGAGATAACTTCATAGATTCTAAAGAAAATTCAAAGATTTCAATAGAATTTTCAACGATTGTTCTATATTCGGGCCTTCCCTTCCGCCCAGGTGACCAAATGGCTGAAGGCACACATCACGATCCGCCTAGCAAGCCGATACGCTATCTGCAGGAGCAAAGACAGCATGCTGATTAGCGACCTGTAAGGTATCTGTGATACCTATCTATATTCAGGACAATACAAGGTATCGATCATCAACACGACAGGTAAGCATACTATAGTTTTATATATTTAATTTATTGTTTAAATAATAAAAATATTTGCTTAGAACATCTTTGTGTAGCCGTTGAAGCTTTAAGTATTATAATGCTTATAGCAAATAATAACTGCTTTTATCACAATATCACAAAATATGAAATACTGCAGCCAGCAGATATCCTTATAACTATCAATAGCTGCGAAAATACCATCAAAACTGAAGATTCCATCTAACGTCGTATTCGTTTTTGAATACCTCTACCCCAAAATGGCAAGTATCCGAAACCTGTGGTCGATCTCCCTCAAGCAGGTCATGATCCCCTCATCATGTCATAGGTCACACAACAACAACATCCGGTCACTGCCTGCATCTGTTAAGGATAACAAAACATATCTCAAGATAAAAAAATGCAAAAAAAATAAGAAAACGTTTTAAAAAAAATAACCTGAAAATTAATCGGTGGAGGGGGATTACGTGGTTCAATACGTATCACTGCCGAATCCACTTTTGGTGGAGGCCTGAATTCCGTTCGTTTCACTTTCATCAGATGTTCCACCTAAAACGATTGACACTTACCAATATCACATAAACGAAAAAAAGCCCTTCAGATAATTGACTTTATAGGTCATAGGTCAACAATCAGTGATTTATAAAAAACATTAATAAAATTATTTATGAAATATTTCTGCAATTTTTGATGCAACTTGAAAATAAAAATTATGGGCTGATTTAAAGAGCAAAAAAAAAAAACAAAAATCCAATAAGGAACTATCTCCCCTCCGGCAACACCTCATTGCTACCCTCCAAATATCTGGCCTCACAACCACTATAGCTACATCTCGATAGCATAAGCTTTTTTTTTGGGGGGGGGGGGGGGGGGGGGGGGNTCACCATCACTTTATGTGAGGGCCATCTGCGGTGGAAAATATTTCAACACTCTCACAAACTGCACAATTCAGAGAGTAAAAAGTGACATAAAAAATATGCTACACCTATTTTCGTCCGAATTTTTGCAATTATTTTCATAGAAGGAGTTAAATAAACGATCCCTACCTTAGCCAAGAGTTGTACATTAACACTAAGACGACAATAGGATTTATCAAATGGCTTTGCAAGAAGTCGATCAGCAAATTCCTTTTGAAACATTAATACCGCATATCTGCAATAATAAATTCCTCATTTTGATATTAAAACAATTTTTTTAAAATTCAAAAAAATTTGGAAGATTTTATCAAAATATTTAAGTGATTTAAATAGTAAAAGAAAATAATCACCTTGGTAAAGGTCGTTGCAAGAGAAGTTTGAAAACAAATGGAGAGGAGATTTGATAGGGTAGATTTGCTATGCAAACATCGAAAAATGGCCATTCCACTTTCATTACATCGCCTGCACGAATTTCGAGCTTCTGCTGTACTGGTCTGAAATTGAACTGACCATAATTGATAGACTGACCACAATTAGTGCATCTCCCCCCCCCCCCCCCCCTCTCCTCAGGCCCCTCTCCTTTAGTCCATCCTTCTTGCAGGCCGAAATACAAGGCATCACAGGATGCTTAAATTCAATATGTTTTCAACGAAATCACAAAGCACAAATTAATATGAGACCTGTAGTTGACGTTTACCATAAACCCAACACTCGTTTAGTTAAGACTTCAAATGCCACAAACATCCGCCTCAGACGTGGTCCGAACCTTCCACTTCCAATCTTCCGAACAAATACCCCTACCGATTCAGATTACTGAAGGTCGTCACAGTTGCTTCGCATAACTGACCAAATAGAATATATTTCAATCTAACTATATGACCAATATCACTATAGGACTGTACTATCCTATATGACCAATATATGGCCAATATGACCGATTGTTCACTATACGTAAAGGCGCCGAAACAGCTCATAGCTATAGCTTACAATTTCTTGTTCAGTAATCCATAGTCGATGGATACAACATATTCAATAACCTATATGTCTGAGAAAAATCTATGGAAATGAAATCTAATGAGGATCTATCCGTACTTTCGCAAGCGTCCTCCTAATTTCCCGTTCTAGCCCCCTTCCTCCTCCCTTCCCCACCCCCCCTCCTCTCCCCTATTCCTCTCCTTTCTACATATATGCGTAAAAGCCAAATGCCAAGATATTGGCAATGGTAAAAAATAACGACGTATCAAAAATAAAACTTACGTGCCAAGCACTCGTTTCTTCAATTCTGCAATCATACGTGCATCGATCTCACAAGCAATCACCTTTTTAGCATGTTCCAATATTTTCACTGTTAGATTACCTGTTCCTGGACCAACCTCTAGCACCGTATCGGTATTTTTGATTGCCGACTGAAAATAATGCTCCGTTCATTCGTTTTTTTCCCGTGGAAAATTCAACTCATTAAAATTGTTGATGCCTGTCGACAGGTATTGGGATTGTAGCCATTCAATTTTGTGGAATGTTCCCTCGAAAGGTGATAACTCTTTTTCCGATCGTTCAGTTTGTATTTTATTATATAATTTTATTTTTTATTTTATTCTTCTTAATTGCAAATCACTTAATAGGTTGCCCTCTACCGGAATAAGCTTATAGTTAAATCAAAATTGCGCATATTAAGCCTGTGCCGAGGATTTGCTAATGCAAAACAAGACTCCTTAAAGGTAAGATCGAGTAAGTAGTTATTCGAAGGCAATGATGCTAATGTGCGGAAGGGAATAATAATATAAAGTCTTCAACACCATTGCATTTTGTTGTTTCTCTTACATATAAGACCC
>JAARMF010002405.1:977-23261 GCA_022844705.1 Toxascaris leonina
GAATCTTTGGAATTGGAGTAAGTTCTACACCTGAGTAGTTTGATAACATTGAAATCCTCAAAGTATTTTACAGTGATGCATTAAGTGTCGAAATTGCCAGTGCAGTCATATGATTAGAAATTCGTGGTCTCTCGATTTTTTAAATCGCTATCCTCTTTCATCGAGGATTTCTTAGAGAGAATTTGAGAGAGAAACTTAAAGGAATTCATCACCAGTGATTTCTCTTTCGGGATGTGACATTTGGACATAAGATCTTCTTGGATATTCGAAGTATCTTCGTAATCATAACAATGCCATGATTACGAAGGAAGAAAAAGAGCATGAAGACGGAATATATTGCTGTGAAGTTGGCCCTTTAGGTAATGAAACGCCGACAGACTTGCTCAAAGATACATAAGAGTATAATAGAAAAGGTCGCAATACCTGTGGCTAATAGTGCGTTTATCAAGCAAGGGAGGAAAAAAATGAAAATTTTTAGCGGAAAGTGAGAGCTCACCTTTGAAATGAAAGCAAGGTTTTAGAAGTGGCATGCAAGCGATCTTAGTCGCATTGTATATAATCGTATTATGTATACACAATGAATGAATAGTTAATTATTTTTTGTTTATTTATTTATTTATTTATTTGATAGCTTTTAATGAAACATTACGCAGTCTGAATCATGCAGGCTGCTTTAACTCTGCGATTGAAATTTTTTGTATTTTGAATCGATGTGAGCTCACTTAATTACGACAAGAGGCTGTAGTGCTTCTCTTCGCACCCTCACGCACCTCAACTTCTTACGGGTATGGTATATTTGCAACGACAAAGTTGCATATTATATAGAAGATTAGTGGACTAAGTTTAAGCTTAAAGCATTTCATATTGCATATCTGTTGTTGTTCTGAGGCATAGAACGCCTTTCTAAGGTAAAGCGAATGCCACGTAAAGACGAAGATAGTGATGGGCAAATACTGCTCTCGAACAGGTGCCATAAATGAACGTATTTGTGTTGGACGTTTATTTGAACGATACAATGTTAAATGATTATTGGCTGGAACCTATCTAGAAGAATTGCCAAATGACTGGACGGATGTTTGCTTGCAAAGTTGTTTCCTCGCTGAGGGATTAAATCGGCGATCACTTAATGAAACAGAATCATAAGTACAAGTTTGGTTCAAAAGACCCTTAAGAACAACCTGAGCAGCCACTAGCAAAATTGGTTGCTATATAATCGTTTTTAAGGCATAAAAACCGACAGACAGATAAAATGGATCCGATGCCGAAGATTGTTGTTGTACTTCGAAAACGGAACGGAGGGTAGGCGTGAATATGTGTGTAGGTATACGTGAAGCACGCAAGATAAAAGCTGTCACTGTGGTCATTCCCCGCTAAGTGAGAGCCTTGTCGTGGTGCAGAGGCTTGAGCAGTCTAACTACGCGGTGTTCCCCATCTCTCGCTAAAGGTGTTAGACTGAAATGAAGACTCACAAAAGCGCCTCTCGTAGGATCCATCGGGACAGGTGATCAAGGTTGCGGAAGGCAGACGTCATGGTCCGCCTAGCCAGTGGATAACCTATCACCCTTAGGCTACAGTCGCATGAAGAATCGTGTGAAATATCGTCGCCGACCTGTCTATTGAAGCAAGGACAGTGCGCCGATCATAAACTTCTAAGATATCTGATGTAAGGTACTGAGGCCGTAAGAGAATCAAGTGCTATAGAGAGTTTATTGATGCAACTGCATGACTTTATTCTGTCGGAGGGAAGATTCGATTACTTCGGGTATTTTGCATATAGTACCCCACACTTCCGTTTGCCTTCATAGCTAATTATTCATAGCTAAAACAGAATCGTCGGTTTATAAACACTTTATAAATATGGAATATATGTGCAAATTTCTGCCGAGCGATAACAAGTTGTTTTGTGTTATTGCTTATTATTATTATGATCTGCGTCTTGTTTGGCTCGCGTTGTCTTCACTGCGACCAGTAAACGAAGACGTCATTTGTAAGTTCGTCGTTTCGAAGTGGTCGGTCGTCTAGCTGAAGCGTGTGGTGAGATGGTCAAGATTTTAGGAATGCCATAAATCCGAGTATGATCTCCACTATTTGTTGCTCCATTTTGCGCAATAGTTTATCTGTCATGTTTGGCGATAACACTTGTGTATTTACCAATAAGGAAGTACTCGTTCCCCGTTTTCGTCCTTGCAAACCAATATTCTGAGATGCATCATTAAAACTGGAACTGCGTTCCCGTAGAGAGTGCTTTCATTTCAGAAGGAAACTGAATAAACGCTTAAATTTCTGCACATGCAGAAGCACTAATCAAAATTGGTTCGAACCGTCCTTTTCTTTCTCCGCATCTCCCGGCTTGAAACATTGACTTGCGGTTTATCTCTGTAAATGAAGTGATACAACAGTTCCGGGTTAAGTCTAACCGCAGTGCCGGTGATGATTTGTAATAGGACTTAGTTAACGTCTATAGAAGCTTGATCGAAATGATTTCACGAATAGTCTTCTTAAAAGTGAATTATCCACTATCAAACGACATTCGCGTCCATTATGCTGCGGAGTCTCGGATGTAACCTGTAGCCCGTATTCTATTTCCTGGACAATTTCTTTACAGATGCATAGTTTCTTCAGAAATTATTCCTAGCCGCATTGAATAAGCGCCGAAAAATAGCACTATATTCAGCGATAATTGCACATGTTGATTTATGCTCAGTTATGAATGACTAATCGATTACACATGAATAATATTTAGAGTGACTTGAAGCAATAAACGTCAACAATAGCATATTTGTGGATAGATTGGCTGGTAGTGAAACAAAGACAATTTGTAGCGGATCGAATTCTTTTCTTGAAGAGTATCGAAGTGATGGCCGAACAACAGAAAGCTTTAAGCAGTTTGTAAGCTTGCTTTAGTTATGCTATCTTTAACTCTTCTTGGATAAACTTGGCCAATCTGTAAAATTAAGCAGATTGGATTGCTCGATTTTTAGCTGTTAAATCTTGTCCACCCATTGATCGGTGAGGAATCATCCACCGGTAGAGTTCTTGATAAGGTGGATAGGAACCAGATTGGCTGGAGTGGTTCCACTCGATTGAACTGCAAGGAGTCTGATTCTATCGGCTTTCATTTCGGGATGTCTTATAATGCTTGATCAATGGGCAATTTTGGAGGAAAAATTGGACAAATATATCGAATCGTTTCATTGGTGTTTCGTTTCTTTTATGTGGTGTTAAACTGTTTACTTATTCTCTGAAACATCAAATATTAGGTCTATAACAACTGGCAAGCTCCACAGTCGTTTTTGATTTGAGGCCGGAGAAAGCAGTAGGTTTATGGAAAACAAGGGCATCATTATTCTCTTGCGTGTTCCAGAATTATCTCTGGGTTAGTGCACATAGGACGTTTTCTCCGTTTTGGTTGGTAGATAAACATTTGATGTGATAGATAAACACTACGATTTGCGTATCGCTATGTCTGACACCGAAGACTCGAGCGGACATCAGCCGGAAGCCATTGCTGACCTCTATTGGCCCTCCGGTGGCGCGAGGGGGAAGCAGATGAATTTTACTTGAACTTATCCGAAGTAAAATGATCTAATGAAGCATAAAGCAAACGATTGCTTTAACGTAATGAAGTGAACCTTATAATCTGATAGAGATTCTGAAGTCGTAAGTTTCCTTCCGCTTATTCGAGTGCAATATCAAACGTTGCGCCGCTAAGATCTTTTTGAAGGAAATTCGCAAATGCTGACAAATGAGATCGAAGAAATAAGCCGTTCAATTAATATTGCTATATTTGAGAGGCGAACAGAGAACACTGACTGAGAAAGGAGGCAATCAAGGCGGTCATTCGTCACATGGAAGTTGTGCAGGACAACGAGAACACAATATACATGGATGGATGAAGGATCGTCGTAAGGAAAGTACAGAGGAAAGCCCGACAGAAAGGTTGGCTAATTGAAGCGCAAAGGATCCTTTCCATACCGTATAGAAAGATGCTTATATTTTCTTCAAGTCGATGCCGAAACGTTTAAGAGTTATAACTTTAATGAATTTTTGTTTACTATTCAAATGGTCTTTGTGAGTAGGTGAATTGCATCCAGCCAATAAACACTCCTGGGAAGGGACGACTGGCTGTGTAATATTCACTGATTAATCAATCATTTCACTGTTTTCAGGACACCGAAAGGAAAGGACACAATTGGTGTAAATAAGAGGACATTCGTGAGTCCAAGTTTTGGACCTTTCATCGAGGTGCGATTTTGTCCGTTTTTTTCATATGTTGATGATCACCCGTTGCTTCGCAAAATGACTTCTTGCGAGTAATCTTTGAGCCATTTTGGTGGATTTCCTACCATTAAGTAGGCATATTTTATTTCCAGCATCTGGAGAGGCCAATGCAAGGACAAATGACCGGAGATTTTATGGCTTTCTCGGTGAATGGGATGTTGGAGGGTGCGCCAAAACCTGACCTGGAAAGAGCGATGGCTTGTGGGCCATCAAAAGGTGCTATTAGTTATCGGCATAATTTCACCGTTGATCACTCGTTTGCACTTCCGAGAAGTGCATCACTTCCTCTACAGGTTCGTATCTTTGCTTCAGAAATCCGGATGCCCATATTTATGACCACGCATATGGTTACCGTGCGTTCACGCGACGATTGTTACTTGCCTTTGAGTCTCGAATATAGTGATTCCTCTCGTACAATGATTTGGCTTTTTAAGTGAACACAAGATAAAGATTTGCTGTAGTTTTTATTCTGGTATTATTGGAATAGGGTGTCGTGATACGCAGTCTGAGATCTTGTTTTATGATCGATGAAATACTCACCTGTAGTTGATTGTTTTAGGCAAATATTTGTGAGTGCTCATGGTGCGATCGAAAGCGGTAGGCTCTTAAATTTCGAGGAAACCAATTGCAAATTCTGCTGTTGGAGGGCAAAAATAAAGCAGCCGTAGTTTGAGATAGTCAGCCGAAGAGGAAGTGGTAAATGCGTGGATCTCGCAACTATTTTGGAGGATGTTCTGTTCAGCTTAAGTGGTTCCTCCATATGAGGATGCGGCAGAAGAGTTCAGGACATCAGATCTTTGCTTTTGGCTTCATTGGAGGCCAGCTGTTCGATAGTGCGACCAGTACCAATAATTCAGTGAGATGTGAAGCCTACATTCCTGTGTGGCGAAGATAAGCTTTCTTGGTCTTTGCTCTTCTCCAACTGCTGTTACGATGACTGAGGCTAGTTCATGGGTTTTGCCGGCTCAGGTCGCACTAGTAGCTGACCTAACTTATAGAATGTTGTAAAATGTACCTTATAATTTATTGCAGGTAGCAATGTGCGTGCCGTTGTCACCCCAGATGCCGTCGCTCGATAGGAAAATCCAAAGCCTCCTTCAATCGCTCATAAAGCATCATTATTCTGAGGTTGGCGACTTTCTTCACCTACAATAGATGAAATAGGCCTTAAATGCTTCTGCTCACATAATTGAGGGGGAACAATGCTTCTTCTCTGTTATTCTTTTACGAGAAAGTAAATGTGTTTTTTGGCGTACTCGAACCGCGGGGGTGGGAGGGGGGTGGGGGGAGGAAGGCGGAGAGAGAGGAGAGGAGAGTAGGCAGTTAAATAGCAACCATAAACCGCTCTGTGGAAAATTTGGTCCGATGTAGATTAGGGTAATCCATGAAGAAATTATTCATGTATGAAGAACACTGCTTAATTCTATTACTGCTTTAAGAGTAAAAATGTAGGCAAGATTGTGCAGTTACAATTGTCGGAACCACAATGCTTAATGTGAACGACAAGAGGTCGATTTTATAATTTTCAAAAGTGGATTTATGAGAGGTCAGCAAAAGGTCAAAAGCAAAAAGAATCAAATAGCTAATACGGTTGAATTACCGGTGGTGAATTTTGTGAATATTGTGGATCTTCCGTTAGCGCCTAATGCCTACTCCTGAAATAGTGTTGATTTATCAGTAATGCGATCGGCTGATAACAACTATGATAATTGAAGCTGGACTATACGATTATCAAGACAATTTTCAGGAATCGGAAGAAGCTGATCTGCAACGTTTAAGTGCACTGCTAGATGCGACATATGTTGAGGCGAGATCTATTGTGACACCACTTGTGATGAGAAAAGAAAACATATCAGTCACTGATCTACGAAGGTTAGCGCACGCTATCTCAGAGCAGATCAGGATCGATGAGGTAAGTCATCTATTCGGCGTCAAATATAGGTTGAAACAATATGGTGATTTCAGACTTGTCGGCTTTTCTAACAACCTAGTCGGCTCAAGGCAGTCGGCTTTTCTAGTCTCAGCTTTGGACTTGTAAATGTCCTAAAACTCAGATTTTTTTTCTCATAGCATAGCTGTAAATACACATTCTTAAGTGAAGTTGAATAATTGTACAGTCTATCACATATAGTACGGGATCAGGTATGGTTGTGGTGACTGTGACCCAAATGCACCGCGAACCGTACGACAAATTCAAAAGGAAGGTCTGTGCAAAATGTGCAAGAGCCGATAGCTATTGTTGCTAATTTTCTGCCCCATACATGAGGGAAACAGAGAGAACACCAGAGTTAGATAGCGCTGACTGACTTTGTATGTGTGAGAGATTGACACGCTTACTGCCGAGGGGTGGATGGAGGGGGGAGGAAACGAGGAAAAGAGGAATTCTTTGGAGTTCGGAGACGTTTTTGGTTATAATGAATAAATAAATAAGCTTGTTAATTCATTCGTTTATTTATGTTTATATTTATCTTACATATTTATATTTATATATTTATATACTCATATATTTACAAGAATGTACAAGTTGCCCATCACAGAAGCAGATAATGGATTCTCTGAATCGTCTACGTAGTCTCGACGTTATATCGATGTCTGCCGTTAGCAAACTTCGAAACGCTCTTCTCGATAGTCTCGCCATGCGACGAAGTGCGACGTTGAGTGTGTATGACCTTCAGAGGGCTGTCGGCGAAGCGCGAAAGCAATGTAAGGACGAGTGATTGATTACAGAAGTTGTTTATTCGTGAACCAATAACCAAGCTCATTTGAATATTGCCACAAATTTTTCGCAGATTCCAAATGGATATCACTCATAAAGCCTCGTGTTTGTCTCTTTCAAGCACTGGATGCCTTGACGTAATGTATATTAATTTCGCCACCAGGTAAAGCACCTGCCCATTTTCATTTTATATATCGTAGTCAATGTTCATTTGTTCAATGATTCTGGAAGTCCGTCCATGCTTTGCTTGTTCCGTTGTTGATGGAGGCCCACTCCATAGAATAGTTCTCTATTGCAGCCATGCTTATAAAATTCCCCAATCCTGAAATAATGTTAACCTGATTTCACTGAATTTGCATTCGTGCAGTTTATAGTTGAGTGGTTCGAGTTATAGAAGCTTCGATAGATTATCTCGGAGGCGATCGGTGCACAGCATATGTAGTTTGGCCATTAGGAATGTATTGTTTCCGGTGGTGATATTACGTTGAAGAGATGGAAGTGGTTCGAAGAGAGATCAAATGAAAGCGAGGATGATTTGCTATTAGCTGGTTTTGCCCTTAATTTTTCTTTGAAAAGGGTCTATGCCCTTAGTTTTTTTTCTTTAAAAGCAAGTAGCACATCCGATTAAGACAAAAGGTCATAGGGTCTACACTATATCATACATAGGGCCTGTATCAGCGAACCACACCTACAATTGAGCACTTGTATGAAAAAGCACCATACAAATGTATACATCTGTATGTTATGCGATAGCGGCTTGATCGAATCAGTGCATAAATGTGCGGTTCGAATGAACTACAATGAGAATAACGATAGCCCCTATTGCATCTGTATCGCGGTATGTACAAAGTCAGTTGTTATGCTGGTTTGTGTGCAACAAAAATATTTCAAATCGTAGCTAGGATTTATTGCACCCGCCAAGATGATGTACCACAGAATTTAAATTCCAAACTAACAACCCATCGCTGACACTCAATTATCATTCGATGCTATATAACACGACTGTTTATATGCATAAAATCCTAAGGAAAACTGTTGCATATTAAATACATGGAGTATGCTGAAGCGCTCTTTATTAGACTCAATATCGAATGCTGTTATCATATTTATGAATAAATGAATAAAGCTAAGAGCAAATTAAATTGCCTGAATTATTGAAATCATGTGAGTATACATCCACAGCTCGATTCAGTGCGGCTATGCTTTGCCGAACTGAACTATGAACATCTGTGATCTAAACTGCACTAATGTCGGAGATGGCTGGTGGGGTTTAACGACGAATCACTGGAGAGTAGGAGGTGGTTGAGCCGACTGGAAGATCGGAAGCCGGATCGAAACATCCCAAACATCCGTACGACTCCAAAAAAAATCGAGTGGTTTTTTTTGAACATTCCGTGCCAAGATATGAGTTTACATTGAGCGTCGGAAATTGGTGCAAGAAAAAAGACGACGCTTTTTAGGAGACGCTGAAGATATAAGCTCACTTACGATTGTTTGTTGTTGGTTGCGCTATTAGCGCTGATATGCTTTATCTAATGATCGCGAAACTTTTGAGGCGTAAGAACGTTCATGTGAGTTCATATTGATATACAAACATTGCTGAAAAGTATTAAATGGCCTATCTAGCTGGGTGGGATAGGGTGAGTTCGATGGGAGTATGTAGTGACAGGAGGGGGAGGAGAGGGTGGGGGGAGGGAGTGAGGGGTTTATGTATAGTGACACAGGCGAACTGGGAGAATCACATTGTTTACATCTATCGCTAAACAAAGGCGATAGAAGGAAGGTTCGGCGAATAGCGGAATGCAGTCAAAGACATATTTTAAATGAGCCCATATTGATGCGAATGTTCTTGGGCATTTGCATAGCTGATATCTTATGGAGACGTTGCTGAACGACTATTTATATAAATCGCTAAAACTGACAGAAAAAATACAGCAATATTGGGTTATCCACCTATAAAAGGTGAATGACCAGATATGTAATGAGGCGTTTTAGGAGTAATATTTGCATTAATCTCGAAAATGTCGAGCAAATGTTCATTGATGCGTTCGAAAAGGATTAATAGCCACATTTTGATGTGGGTGAAGTTTTTCGTTACAAGTGAAGGTCGTTATGTCGTCGGATCGGGGCGGGGGGATCACCTAGACGAGTTCTTCTCGAAGCTGTAACCGGTGATTCGAAATAGTTGAATGTGCTGAATTTGATCCATCATTCATCGTAACATTCGCTAATTAATTGCACAATATTTTTTTTTCGTTTCAAAAGCATAATCGCGTTCGTATTGGATCCTCTTAAGCCAACATTGATTGCCTTCACATTCATCACGATCGGAGCACTCCTTTCTGCGGCTTCTGGAATTAACTGTTTAATTTATTTTGTTTTAGTTTATCTAATTTTAACTTAATTATTTCAATATATTGCAATTTTGTACTTATCCTGATATTTGTTCTGTGATTGTCCTGGAACCTGAAATGCGCCATTTTGAGATCTCTCCTGAAGTTACTCCTGAAATTGTTCTGAAATTTGTCCTGAAGATATTCTGAAATTTGGTATCATTCTGAAATTTTTTTTGAAATTATCCTGAAATTTGAGTTGTACCATTCTGGAATTTATTCTGAAATCGTCCTGAATTTTTTCTGAAATCGTCTTGAAATCCGAAAAATTTGATCCTAGAATTTGATTACGTATTCATTGCTGATCTTAAAAAAATATTAGCAATGGAATGTACGCAATGTTGAAACTATTTACGATATAAAAATTTATGGTGCAATTAATGTGTTTGCAAAAAAAGAGACTGCAGAGGAAAATATTTGGGAGAATTGACGTTGAGAATCTAATGTTGAAATCGCTTCTCGCATGAAAGCCTCTCTATCACAAATATTTGACAGTGGAATCGATAAGCGAGTTTTAATTCTACGGCCATCCAACAATTTAAAAAAAAGTAGCGAATATGTGGAATAAGCCGACGTCAATATATTTGTCCGATGCCATCGTATCTGTAAGTTGGAATGTTTGTATGTGTAGGTCTATCTGTGATGTTTAGTTTCTCAGATTGGAAGCCATGAAAGTTAGGGTAGCCAAATTTGATTGGTAGAATATAGATCATAGCTTCAGAAAGCCTATCAACTTTCGAGTACGTCTAGCAACCTTGAAATGAAGAGACAATAAAATTGCCAAAAAATTCTCTTCTACATCATGGAGTTGGATCGTCGAAAAAAGATCGACAAGCGCATAAGACGAGCTGAAACAATATAAGCTTTTGCTATTGCTGCATTTTTTTGATCAGTCTGTTGCATAAGTAAGGCAATAAATAATACATATACTGAATAATGAATGTATTTTGATTTCAATTAACTCAGATGCTCACGAAATTTGTGCAAAGATTTGATTCTGCTTCATTTTTATCAACAATCAAATCGAAGCAGAATCCAAATCTGACCGATAGAAGCAGATCCTTTTCCGCTTTGAAATGTCTATAAATTATTTGGTTTGATGAGATAAACTGGGATCAGATATAGGAGATTATCGTTTAGTATAATCTCTGATAGGAGATAAAATGGGCAAAAAATGCGAATACGACTTGCCGAAATATTTTGCTTTTTAAAAGAAATCCAAGAAGTTTTATAATAATGACTCTTTCCAAGAAGCATTACGCAACAATTCGGAACATCTAAGGTGTAGTTGCTTCATCCCATATATTTCATAACTTGTTGGTAATTTATGAAACCGGTTGGTGGAACAGGTGGTGGAATACAAACGAGCTTATCGTTCCAACCATTGTTATACATTTGGCTTATAAAATAATTATTTGTTGATAATTTATGAAAGCGGTTGCTCGAGCAGGTGAACTGCTTATTGAACGATAAGAAATTTTGTTTAATTCAGCGCATTTATTATTCCATTTCAAATATTCGACGTCGATTCTCGAATGACTTCGAAAGCGAAAAAAAGACTTTTTCCCAGAGAGAGAGAAAAAAACGACACTCTTTCTCGAGAAATAAGTAATTAAAATTGAAGTCATACGATTATAAATCTTCGAATGCTGAGAAAATTGGAAATAACGAGGCAGAATAAACAGTGTTTCTTAGCATTCTCATTAAATTAGTTGAGTGGAATGCTTCTTTTTTTCCTTTGTTGGCTGCCTTAAGAAATTTTTTGTGATGAATTCTTATAGAAGTATTTATCTATCAATGAGTGTAACTGCTGCAAAAAAATATGAAACCAATATCGTTTTACTTCTCTTTAATTTGTTATTTATCGGTTCATTTGACGTTATTTCTACATCATTGGTTTCAATAAAAAGTTTACAGTAGTTGGAGATAGTTGTATCGATTTGAGAGGTAAAATAACCGTTGTTTTGTGATATATGATTTGTAGAGAATTTTAGTTGTTGGTTACGATGCTAAGCTCACAAAATGCCCATCTAAGTAGCAAATTTTGCCATAATTTTTCGGCATTGTTTTATATTAATTAGTGATCTATGGTGACTTATAGAGGTTCACTAAAGAGATTCACTTATAGAGGCTTCATTTATGATGACTTATAGAGCTTCGTTGGTGTAGTTTGGAAGTTTAATTTGAGAATAAAGAATTTTATGAGGACTCTTCTTTGAATTTTTTCCAGAAAAATTCAAAAATATGCTCTGCTTCCTCTTAAAACGGTGACTTGCATCTTCAAAAACCTTTTGTTTGATCATAAATACTTCAGTGAGGCATATACAAGCAAATACTTACCAGTGGTAGAATATGCTCTAATACAATTATCAAAGGTGGAGTATTCACTTCTATAGGATACCGGAAATTACCAGCAAGCATTTATAATGGTGCTTTTTTCATAAGGAATTAGATCTAGTCAAGCTAATTGAAAAACCTGCATTGAAATTTAGGCATTTATTGTCATAGAAATTCATATAGATTATAGCAGCTATGATCAAAGCATTTCAGCTATTATATAATGATTACTATGGATAATAAATAATGAATACTCCCATGAGAGAACACATGTCACGCGGAATATGTGCTATATGTTGAGGATCGGTTAGCCCAAAATGATTCCCCAGTTGAAAGTGCTCGCCGCCGTCAAGAGCAAATATGTCGAATGGACAGCGAAAGTTTCCGTTGATATACGCAATTCATCTCGATGTTATTCCACACAATTAATTTTGTTCATCACCTTGGGGATTCATTCGAAATATCAGCTGAATTCTTTATGACATGAAAGTATGCATCGAATTCATTTAGGTGAAGCACGCTTTCGTTTATTTGGAGAGTGAATGATAAGGATGCATTAAATACACCGAATATTTTCCTGATATGATTATGACAGCTTTTGATCTCGTCGGATTTCGATGCTTATGTACTGGCAACTGAGAAATGTTTGACATTATAAGTGCTGTGGAGAATAACGGTGCCAAATTCAATGAATATAGCGTTATTGTAACGCTGTCGCTCGAATGATTCAGTGTTATTTTTTTCCGTTTCCGCATACGGTCGAATACCTTTTGATTGGTAGTTAACGTTGCAATCGTTTTCAACAACATATGCGACTACCCGATAGAAGTATAGCCTTTCTTGCCCCCATGATTTAATATAGGTGTATATCGTGCTTCACCTCATCTTCAGGTAGAAGATTTTGGATAACCTTTCCCAGGATATATGTTCTACTTGAGTTGATTGGTTAGAATTGGAGTCTTCATTCGAAAGAGATATTCTGTGGAGGTGAAAAGCAATGCCCGAAATCCACATGATCATATGTAATGCTAGGGAAAGCATCTTGATCAAAGATACGGCAAAAATCTTGTCATTTAAGGCTTTTCGATAAATGCGAGGAGGTGGAGGGGGAGAGGGGGGGGGGGGAGGTTGTGGGGAAGGAGTACGACAAAATATAGTCAGACATTTATTCTTTTCCACAAAACTTCTAAAGTCATTATGAGGCATAGAAGGCGTGATCTATGCGTTCGCAAGTTGGAAACGTGGGCGGTTCCACTCCACAGCAGAGGGGCGTGGTGTTGCGAGAACACATCGTCGGTGTGCTCTAGTGGACAGCTGATTGAGTGTCATTTGCCACATTTCTAACTGTTTCGTTTCAGCGTTACTCGTTTTATTCGTGTTGTGAGTTGAAATTTAGCGTGACACAATTGCTTCGGACACCTCCGATATCCTGAAGTCAAAATGACCGCACCTTATTTCCCGTCCGCCACTTTCCTATCGTCTCTTTAGGGAAATCTACTAGCTAGCTCATTGCCTTCTTCTTAGGCGATAGTTGCTGCGTTGCATATATTTTGATAAGACGATTGACAAGATACTCAATTGATGTCGAAATTGTGATCACTAAGAGATTGTAAGAAAAGAACTATATTTAGAACAATAGCATTTGATTGGTGCCTGAAGGATGTGTCAACGCCGGAAGCGGGATTAACAATGACATAATTATGTGTGAATTTATACTTCATTATAAAAGTGCGTTTTCTGTTTTGATAGCAATTTTATAGGCCTATAAAAAATTGCCAAACGATATACTAAATGAAAGCTGCGCCGGAAACATCGAACAATTTGCAAACAAATGAGCAAAATAGATAGAAGTTAGTATCTAGTTGGATTTGTCATCTATCTTGACGTTACGCAGCGAAACGGAATGTCTATACCAAGAGAGGAAATAAAGTTTGCGTCGATAGTGCTTGAAGACTCACTCGAACTTAGTGAGGGCGAGCTTCTCAATATTTTAGGAATTTAGTTTGTTATGAGTCTACTCCTTAAATTAGGCATATAGGTGGGGATTGTTCGTTAAGCGATGTTGAAATCATTTCTTATGAGTAAAGACTTCAAATAAATAGAGTGACCACAGCTTGTTAAATAGTCACAATATTGCCCAAAAACTTGTTAAACATTTATCATACTACCCAAAGAGTGACCACAACTTGTTAAACAGTTATCATAGTACCCAAAGAGTGACCACAACTAATTACCCATTGAACATTTTCCCTGAACGAATGCAGGGAAGATGACAGCATTCCTTGGGCAAACGATTTCAACACAAAAATTATCTCTTTCATTTGTGTCATTGACGCGCATTAACAACGTGATCGCAATTTTTCGAGTTTCTGTATTGCAATGTGAACGTTGAGTCGTACTAATTTCAGCGTTTAACACTGATTATTGCCAGTCAAAGAGGTGGTTCATTCGTTCCCATTCGTGTCACCTTTACTGACCTTTTAATACGTCTTATACCTCCCCCCTCCCCACCCTACTGAATTATTTTCCAAAATGATCACATACAAATAGAAGCTTTATTGATTGCGACCCAAAATTCGGGTTTTTGTCTTTGTCTATAAGCTATTCCTTGGAATTTAGCGTTCAGATAAAGCCTATCTAAAAAATTTTATGATTATTTTGACTCGAACTGTGCAAATTTTGCAGCCATCGATTTTGTTCGCTATTTCGAATTGCAGAAAAAGCTTATCGTTATGCTAACAATTTTCAATCGAACACTACGAATGACTAAAATTGGCAATAATTTTTGTCGACTTCTTTTTTTTTTTAAACGAGCGAGACTATTACGAGTATTTCTACTTCCATTTCCGATTCATATTAACTACGGTGATTGATTGGTGAAAGGAGCCAAAATTCTTGGAATCACTCATAAAAACCAGTTCCATTGTGAGTAGTGATGCTTAGTGTCGCTTCCACATATTTTCTAAACAATTGAATATATGATGAGCTTGTGAATGCATATGTGTCTAATAACTAGACTAACGCAGTTCCTAGGTAAATTCTACAAGCAAGCGTCGATTTATTATGCCATTTGAGTCGCAGAAAACGTTTATTGTAGTGCTCTAGCACTTTTCCGTTCTGGGCTAAGTATGGCTTAAATGGGCAATGATTTTTCTCGACTTCCTTTTCTTTGTTGATGACGCATTTCGAGTTTCTTTATGATGCAATAGAATGCGAAAGAGTTTCTAAAGTATGATGGGGATAGTATTAATGTTCATATGCCATATATTGTGAAGGTGCAGGAAGAATATTTATAAGTCGTTCGGAGGAGAGTTTTCTTCTCTCTGTGAAAGTTTTTGAAAGAGGAAAGAGACATTTTTTTTTTCATTTTGCTTTCCTTGCCTCATTCTTTCCTTCCTCTAATATGGAGCTCAAGTATTATGGTAGTATATGGATTTCTACACCTTATATATCATTACGATAAAAATATAGCATACTGATTTAAAAGTGACCATTGGTCACTCTCTTCGTCCGAGTTGTTTGTAGCTATGAAAAGATTCATTGAGAGAGTAATGTTCGATCGATTTCTTTTTGGGTAAAAACAAGCCTTTACGCATATGTTTCATCTTTTGATTCCGCTTTCATCTAAAGCACCGACAAACTCTGTATATGAATGGGTTAATCAAGTTAAGTTACCAGTGTTATCAGGTTAAGATCCAATCAATTATATGATGATGATTTGAAATTAATATCTCATATATAATATATAATTAATATTTAACCTAATATGTATAATTATATTTATATTTATTATTTTAATAAAAAATAATCGACAATATTGATTGATTAATGAAAAAACGACTCATTGAAATGAATAGCGTTTATTTCGTTTGCGTTTGGCAATTTTCTGANTAACGAAATGAATAGCGTTTATTTCGTTTGCGTTTGGCAATTTTGTTTGGCAATTTTCTGAGTAGATAAGATAGAAGAAGGAATGTCATAAACGAACACAAGAGCATTCAATCGTGCGACAATTTTCAATGTTTCGTCGTGGCTGCAATTTTTGCACAACGCAAACGCTCACCACTATTCTTCTATCGTGTCGATTTTTTCCATCAATTCCCCCCCCCCCCCCAATCCCCCTCTCCGCCTCTTCCCACTCCCTAATCAATTCTAAATGATTTCTGATCTTAATTTAAGGGTGGTTGGAAATTTATTTAATTATTTCCGAAATTAATTAGTCTATTTAGCTTCAATATTTCAGCAAGCCATACCAGAATGGGGGGGGGGGGGGGGGGAGGGGGTATTTAGGCTATGAGACATATGTAACGGATATTTTCTTCTTTTGTCTGTAACGTATCATATTTTGAGTTTAATGTTTTAAGATATGCGCCGCTATGATAGCAGAATACTTCTGAAATTATAGAGGAGATAAGATTGAAAGGATAGGTGAATGAGTTATTGCTCATCTGTTCCAACAGTTTTTTCAAGTAAACTAGTAATTATTGTCGGAGAAAACTGCAAAAAAGCAACTAAAAATAACGTTCCACATAAGCACGAACAATACCTGTATTTTATTGTCGAAGCATGATATTGTTCGTGAATTGCACTCCTTATTGAATGAATTTATTGCTGTTCGAGAAATACACCTATTAAAGGTGCGATAATATGTTGGCCTCATAAAATGAGAACAATTGTAGCAAACCACTCTCGATAGTGGTTATAACGCAGCAATCTGAAAGAATTTTGTAGCTCTTGACCTTGTCGTAACCTCTATAAAGCGAATGGATTGTAAATCTTTTGTCAATGACAGCTACGCCTCTTTTTTTGTTTGCTATGCATTCATTTTGCGTAGTTCTATCTCTCGCAGTAAAACACCTCTTCCAAGCAAATAACTGATGATTTTCTATTCATTTATTGGGAATATTGCATTTAGCAGGAAATCATATTTGTTAAGCATAATGTCTAGTTGACCAGTGAATGGTCGATTGACCAGTGAATGACCAATTGACCAGTGAATGGCAAATTGACCAGTAAGTGGTCAGTTGAACAGTTAATGACCAGTTGACCGGTTGACTAGATTCAATCATTTCTAGTAATATCTGGGATTAATATATTCGGTCCGATATAGCCTTTCAGCATAGTTCAGTTCTATCTGTACAAATGTGAGTTTAGAAATGATTGTGTTTCTTTGTTAAAATCTGAAAGAATTCTTTCACAATCATTGCATTTAGCAAGAAACCACTTTTGTTGACCATACCGGCCAGTTGGCTACTGATTGACCAGATGGCAAACGAGTAACTGGTTAGCCAATGAATGACCGGTTGATTAATTCATCTTGGTAATGACCATAATTAATTGATTTTTATTTATTTATTTACTTATTTTTCACAAGTAATTTCGAAGTGCTAATAAAACTGTGAAAGAAAACATCGTATTGCGTTGATATCTCATTATGAACAATCATTTCTTATATTGCGTTTCAAACGTTTCTCGTAAGTGGCTATATATTGCAATGCACTTTTCTGTTCCTCTCGTATAGCGTTCGCATAGCACCAATTATCTTTCTTTTTCTTTCTTTCTTTACTGCTCCATTTATTTATTTATTTAGTTCCTTATTTACTTGGTTATTTGTTTATCAATTTATTTACTTATTTATTCGCTTATTTATTTATTTACTTATTTATGCATTTACTCAGTCATTTATTTTTTATTATTTAATTACTTGTTTATTTATTCCGCTAGCTACGCTAAAAAAAAGCGCGCTGCGAAGCTATAATATGCATTGTTGAATAGTTTCAGGATAATTTCAGGATGGCACATCGATAAGCTGACATATGGCTTGGATGCATTCGATGAGCACACATCATGCTCATATTGATTCTACTTGCGATTATTGTTTGTGACGCAAGAAAAATGCCCGATATCTATTGGAATAGCACTAATCAAATGTGAGTTCTTTTTCATACGTTGTCGCTCTCAAACAGCGACACGTCGCTCTCAGACAGGGACATTGTCGCCCTTAGACAAAGACATGGTTGCCCTCAGACAACGACATTTATCTGTGGTGTTGCATTTTCGTAGAGATTCACGTCTAAAAGCTCTTATGTTAGGCTATTACTTTGAATATGATGCTAGAAGATAAAGTTTGAAGTAATCGAAGCTTTTCTGTGATCGCTAAAAGTATGACCCAAAGTTTGACCTAACGTTTGACTCGATAGCTGACTCATTAGCAGTTACAAAAGCATTTAAATGACCTATTCAAATTGTCATTCAACGGATGCAACTCATTCCTCATGACAGATAGCTATATTAGTTGACAGCATTAGTGAATTCATCAATAAGCTTCCTATGCAAGAAGCTTTGATAAAATATGAACGAAATACGAATAGATGCGAACCACAATCTATTCATTTCTTTAGCGATTGTTCTAAAGAAAGCTCTCTTCATTAGCTGCCTTTACGCAGTCCATTATTCGTTTCCTCCCATAAGAGCCATTTCTGAAAGCAAAAAAAGCCTTTTAATGCAACTAAAAAAAGAAATATAATGAAATCCTCTTATAATTCCTCGGCAAAAAAAAAAACAACGCAACCATAAGCAAATCGATTAGCTAAACAATATTTGCAATATTCGTATGCGTTGATTGTATTTCGTTGCGAAAATATTTGCGAATTCGGATGATGGCGAGCGGAAATTAATTTCGCATCGAGTTTAAACTTTCGCATTCGATTTTTGCTCTCCACTCATTAATTGTGTTGTTTTGCAGTGGCGACGAAATAGCATCACACATCAGTCATCATGACGTTTTTGCATCGTTATTACTTGGAAACTTTTTTTCCGTCCTCCTATTTTGCAAAATCGCTCATTACGCGCTACTGCATTTTGCATTTTGAATTTTTATGCGGTTTAATCATAAATAAATAATCGGATAATTGATAAAAATAATAATTGAATAAAATAACTGGAACCAAAATATCAAATATAATTAAACTTATGAATTCAATTTAATTATACGACAATATTGAAATATGTAATGATGCAAAACGATGAGGGATCCCTTACTAACGGCACTAAAAAAATGCGAAAACCAAGAAGCTATTTTCATGGTATACATAAGAAATGTGCATCACCTCTTAATTTGATCGTATCGTTCGCGTTTTATCCATCCTTAGGGATAGATGGAAGGCAATTTAATGCGATTCAATAGAGAATTACACAAATAGCAGCTATGTTTAGATGCGAAAAGCTTGATAGATATATGTATATACAGGGGAGTATATTACTTTATCCTTTATTTAAAAGTAGTTGCAACCTTTTGATTTCACAGCTCAGGTTGTTTCTTTTTCTGGCGAATGCTTCTCATAATGATTCACATAGAGTCTGTAAATTCAGTATAAGCAGTTAATTCGACTCTTATTTTCGCTGGGGTGATTAAACTGATCAGCATAAATGTGATTTGAAAAATGGGAGCGTATTTGATTGGAGCTGGAACGGAGGTCAGAGGACATGTATCAAGAGATATCAGAATGCCTAGAATTCAGCTTTAAAAATCGAAAATGCCTTCAAGATGCCTAGAATCCAGTTTTAAGTACTTAAATTAGGGAGGCGAGGTGCATGCCATAAAGCGATAAAGGCGGCTACATCTAAAACGAAGTTTTTGTTGTTTCGACATTTTTGATGAGGTGATTTTTTACGGTTCTACCCATCGCACTCCTTCAGTCGTTGTACTGCTGGTTTTCACCATTTCCTCCCCCCCCCCCCCTCCCCATCCATTCCACCTCCCCCCTCTTCCATTCTCCTAATAGTTGTCAGCGCTTTTGGGTAAAATCGTCACAGGAATAATTTCTTATCGAAAAAAAGGCGTTCGTTGCTTAGCTACTGCCCAGTATGCGGTCAGCGTTTCGTTGGATATAAATGAGAGCATAACGACTATGTCTTTGGAGTGTTTGAATCAGATGGTGAGTGCTGGTCAACGATTCAATTTGCCTTTCTCTGATAGAAGAAATCAAATGCTTACAATTATCATCAATTGGTCTCACTTCAACGTTAACAAAGTGTCCACTCAGCTATCGAGAGTGATTAGCGCATCAGATTTATACTCAACACTATTGCGTTGTTCACTGTTCGTTGTAGTACCGGGGCCATTAGCCAAATATAACGCAGAATTGATTATTCGTGTGAGTTAGTGACGAAGAATACGCAACAAATTTGATTACATGCTACTATTGTGCGTTAGGATTGGCACTGAATGGAGCCTAATTTAGAGCGCCTATTGGCAGAACACTTTTCGCCTCCAAACATTCGTCGAACGATTGCAAATTGCAAACGCCAATGATAGGCATTCTTGCGATTTGAAGCTATTTGATTGATGGAGAAAGAAAAAATTGTGTTTGAAAATGGAAATGATAAGCGAAAAAAAAATCCCAATAGTTGAACGAGAAATTGTGTAATATGAGCTGTGCCATCAAATGACCTATNTCCCAATACTTGAACGACAAATTGTGTAACATGAGCTGTGCCATCAAATGACCTATAATGGTGACCATTAAATGACCATCTTCTGAGTAACCACTTCTAAGGGTCATTAGCGTTGCGACTATCCTGAACCTTGTCTTGGGAAATGTAGAAACTGGAAAGTCCTGACGGAGTAAAGAAAATTTCTCTCGCATAATTAGTGGTGTTCATTTTCATTCATGGAAATATTGATCATTTCCTTAAAACATGAACACATCACTGACATCTATCCCTCGATGCGAGAATCCTTTATACTTGTAAGCAATGAAGCAGAATAAGCTCGAGCTAATCACTCACTAAGTCGGACTCAACAACCCCAACATTGGCTTGAGCAACTATCAGAAGTCGTGCGAAACACTAGCGGCAACCGCCAATTAAGCGCAACTCTTCGTTTACTGCAGTGCAGGTCCCCCCATCAGTTGGCATGTGCGTGACGCTTATTCGCCCATTTAGCACGCAACGTTAGTTGTCGTCGTTCACACTTGACTGCAATTGTTTACCGCTCATCATTATACATACGACGAGGGAAGCGAGGGAAAAAGAAAATGGCAGTGGAACCGTTGATACGAGCTTATTTTGCCTCATTATTGCAGTGCAGATAATATAGGTACAGCATGTTTTACACATAGGTAAAGCTAACACCTTAGTCGCCACAGGTAAAGCTAACACCTTGATCGCCGATAGAGAAACAAATTCTTCGTTCAAAATGATGCCTACTATAAGTTTGGGAAAAAGGTGTTAAACATTAGCCGAAAAGCCTCTCCTCGAAAATGTAGTCTTGTCATTTATAATGCTTCAATCTATGCTTGAAAAAATGTCATCCTCAATTGTCTTATTTAAGACTCATAACATCAAAGATAAAAAGCTCTAATACCTTAGTCTTACGCTTCTATAAAATGCATATTCTTCACTCATATTGCAATTTGCATTCGGATTCGTTGAAAATCAATCTGTAATGTTGAGTGGAATGAATAGTTAATATAACTTTGCAAATCTTTGCAAATGTGGTAGTGAAATTTGCACTCGTCGGATATTCTCATTGAGACATTTGCATAGGATCGCTCGTTGATTGTTATTCCTTATCACATTCATTTGGCTATATTATCACATTTGGCTATATTTGGCAACAAGAAGGGATATTTGAAGGAGTTGCACAACAAGATTTGCAAAAAAAAAAAAAAAAACAGTGCATTGCATAACTGTTGCATAATTTCCATTTAACAGAGAACTCTGATTTAAAAGTGTCTCTGATCCCGATCGTGGTCAGGTTTGCTCTTACCACTGCAGGTGAATGATTCAAATCCACTCCCAGCATCGATTTGATCACCTTTTTTTGGTTCAGAACCGGTGCTAGCTTTTCAGTAATCTTTTCGACAACTTCAATAACTTTCAGATGACTGCGGACCACTCCTACTTTAAGCTAGGAAAAATAGATTAAGAACTACTAAATGCCAAGGTTTAAATTGTTCTAATCTTTTCTTGCATTGATCCTCAATCCAGGTAATTTATGGGAGTCCGTTGGGAAAAAAATTATGGCAAGAAACCATCCTCACTACAACAGATTATATAGTTATATAGGGATAGTTTATTAATGCAAAGATGTTTGTTGTTGAGGATATAGTGAAAAGAAGAGATTTCGTTGGCGATTTCTTCAGAAACAATCGAAGAAATGTTTGCTCCTCCCTAATTCATCGAATGCTTATGGGCGATGTCTACAACGGATTGTATATACTTCGCCTAACGACAAGTGTTGTGCTTTGTGAGGTGATCAAGTAGCGCGATGTACTTATGCAATAACACAGTGCAAAGCGGTTTCTTTCGTTTTGTTCAACGCTACCTGAGAGTTCATTGACCGCGCAAATATTACCAATTCTTGATGAAATATGTAGAGTTCAGTTTGCGGTGTTGACTTCCTAATACTCCATCACTGTATTCCTCCTCCTTCACCTCTCCGCTTATCCTCTTCTATTCCCTGCTTATCCTCCTTCCCTCTCTATCTAGCCTCCATTCCTCTATCCATCTTTCTCTTCTCCCTATTGCCATTATCGTTCGTGGTAATATATA
>JAARMF010002406.1:10577-28008 GCA_022844705.1 Toxascaris leonina
AAAAAAAATAGACATTGTTCAAATATTCCCTAATATCTTGAAGAGTTCGATATAGTCTTGTTAAATATCGTTGATTTTTTTCGGTTGATTTCCACTTATTTTAATGCAGTGTTCTTGAATTGACTTTCGAATATATGTTGTTTAACAGCCAACTAAGGGCATTGAATGAAACTAATTTTATTAGTATTCAAGACATGAGTAGCGAATGCACAAAAAGCTGATTTTTTGTTTCTCTCTGCACAATTGCCAAATTCACTTCCGGTTGTTAATATTTGCATTGTTGTAATTGATTGGAAATTCATATATTCTTGCATTTTTGTGGTCTAAACTATTGTTGTTGTTGTTATTGTGCCTACGGTTCATTTAGTCTACACGGCTATAGTCTGATGCTGTAGGCTTATTTGGGGGGAGGGGGGGGGGNGGAGGGGGGATGACTTGATTAAGGGAATGAAAGAAACTAATCGCTTTCCAAGATTAGAGTCGAATTCAAGTGTTAATAATTTTTTGAGTGATAGCGACTCTTTATATATTTCTGTATTGTAGCGAAAGCGGTAGTCCAGTTTGTTTTTTTTTTCTTTTGCGTCAGGTGTTCTGTCGAAATTGCCTATATTTGAGGTATGTCTTACAAAAAGACGTTGATCGTTTAAGTAATCGATAAAATTATTTTCGTGTGATTATAATTTTATCTTTGTGAATTATCTTGCCGAAGGGTTCCTGAATTTTTCCGGAAAGACTCCGGAAACCGGATTGCTGATAATTGTTGGATTTTTACCGGAATTTACGACTTATCTTACGGGTTGATTTACGGAATCTAATTTTGAAAATCCAATTCACTTCATCGATGAATTGGAGAAAACAAAAAAAAAGAATACAAAAAGCAAACTAATTTCAATAGTTTCATTGAAGACCTAAATCTTTCAATGGGATATCACGTTTTCTCTAACATTTTTTCTTTAGATATTTCCTTCTCAATTTTCCATCAATAATTTTAATTGAAATCTTTATGAGTTTATATTTATGCGCTCTATAATATATTCATTTTTATTTCATTTAATTTCCTTTTTTCTGCTAATGAATCTGAATGAATTTCCTTTCATTATAATTGCGACAATTGCAAAAGATAATAAAAGAAAAATTTACTTCGATACATCGACAGCAAAAAACAATCGATTCGATGAAAAAAAATTTGAGAATATTCTCGACGATTGAAATATTATGAGTGATTGTTGTAATAGCCGAGCATTTGTGAGAAATGCTTTTGAAAAAAAAAAAAAAAAATAAATAATTAAGCATCACACCATCGATTTAGCACTCATTCTATAGAAGCGATGAAGGGGGGAGGGGAGTGGGATAATCATAGGGATAATCATATTTATAGTCGAGGCAATGAATAAGACGAGTAAGATCAATAAGGCAATGGATTGAAAAAAGCAAGTAACTGATTTTTCATACAACAAACAATTTGATTGACTTGAAGTTATATGATTCTATTCTACTGAATCCCCCCCCCCCTCCCCTCCTCATCCCCATCCCCTCTTTCTATCAGAAGAAAGAATGAAGGGATGAGGAAAAGCTAGGAATAATGATTTTAAGCAAGGGCTAGCCGTAATTGTTAGTTAGCATCTCGTAATGATATGCATCGATTGTAACCATGTTGGGGTATATACCTATCGCGAGAACAAGAATTCGTCTTATGTATATATATTATTGGTGCGCATTATCTAGTGATATATATTTGTATGATATATATCAGCATTTTATATTCGAATACATATTTGTTGTTTATATTTGTATTTATATTTATATTTATATTTATGTTTGTGTTTGTATTTATATTTATATTTATATTTATATTTATATTTATATTTATATTTATATTTATGTTTATATTTATACTTGTATTTATATCTACATTTACATTTATGTTTACATTTATATATTTGCAGTCATACATTTATGTTTATATTTATATTTATATTTAAATCTATATGTGCATTTATATTTGTATTTATATTTATATCTATATTTAAGTCGGCATTTATATGCATATTCATATTTATGCATATTTCCACATATATACACATATATGAACAACATCATACACATCACATTTATAAATAGATAGCTGTAGTATGCAGTACAATTTTCACACTTAAAATCAATTTCAACAATAAATAAATAATTATATTCGGAACAATGCATATCTNNNCGGAACAATGCATATCTCCATATTTATGAAATAGCTTCTGAAGGATATCCTTCTTAAGTCAGTATTGACGTGTTGATTTTTGAAATATAAAAAATTTAAATATTCTCAAAAGAAGGCTTAAAAGAATAATCCTTAATTGCCTTATATATCCTCTAAGTATCGCATAATTGTTAACTAGTCTTATTGTAATCTATTTTATAATATTTTAATAATTTATATTATATCGTTTTATTTTTTTTTCACCATTTAAATTTTTTTTTTCAACAAAATTTTATAAAGCATTCGATTGATTTATGAACTTTGAGAAGATTTAAGGTTGAGTTTGGGAAAGTGTAAAAGTTCAAGCAAGCCTAGATAAGTTTAGAAGGCAAAGCTGTCCTCATTCAATCGTTGAATCCTCTAAAACTACTAAAAGCTGAGCGTATACTTAAATAAATAAATACATAAAAAATATATGATACTTAAAATAATGGTTTATTTAGTTATTCGTTTCGGGTAGCCACCATTCATTGAAGTGAATGATCGAAAGGTGATAAGCTTATCGATAGCACTGATAAATATTTGTAATGATGAACACAAATTCCTGAAGTATTGCTTTATACAAGATAAACGAGTTTTATCTAATGAATCCTTGTCTTACCTTACATACCTTAGAATAGCNGATACCTTAGAATAGCTTACCTTACATACGTGCTATCATTGCTTTAGTAGACAACTTCGCGATAACATTTGGCACAATTTTTTTTTTTTATTGAAATAGGATTTTAGCTTATGGATGGCACATCAGCAATTGGCTAGATCGACTGCGTATAACGTGCGCCTTGTGCCATCTGAATGAATGAGCTGACCTAAGAGATCCAATAAAGGGAGTTTTCTTTTTTTTTTTTTTTGTGGATCTTAGTCTTGGTCAACATCTTTGACGAGTGATGGGCAATATTGCCTAGTTGGAATATTACTGCAACGATGGAGTTGTTGAATAATTCAAAGNCATACCTTAGAATAGCTTACCTTATATACGTGCTCTCATTGCTTTAGTAGACAATTTCGCGATAACATTTCGCACAATTTTTTTTTATTGAAATAGGATTTTAGCTTGAGGATAGCACATCAGCAATTGGCTAGATCGACTACGTATAACGTGCGCCTTGTGCCATCTGAATGAATGAGCTGACCTAAAAGATCCAATAAAGGGAGTTTTCTCTTTTTTTGTGGATCTTAGTCTTGGCCAACATGTTTGACGAATGATGGGCAACATTGCCTAGTTGGAATATTACTTCACCGATGGAGTTGTTGAATAATTCAAAGAAATTAGGTCGTTGGTATTTCGATTGATTTTTCAATCATCATCATTCGCATTGCTGCCTTCTCTTGCCGAGTTTTTATTTCTTATTCTTCCATCTGCTTAGTGAATATTATTTCCTCTCATTTAGATAATTGAAATATTTATTTGAATACAATTCTATTCCTATCATTAATTTACATTTCTTATTCTATACTTAAGGATAGAATAAGAATAGAGCAACAAGATCAATTAAGTAGAATGTTGGGAATGCTATGAGAGTGATAATCAAATGACGAAATTAATCAAACATATAACAGAAGAGGGACAATTTACTTTTAAATATTATTTATAAAAACTGTAATTGTTCACTCACTTATTTACCTATTTATCCATTTATTTATTTTTTGACATAGTTAGTTGTTTGTTTACTTGTTTATTTATTTATTCATTTATTTACTTATTTGTTTATTTACTTATTTATTTATCAATAGGAAATACCTTTTGTACATAATTTGGCTAATCGAAAATTTGTTTTCCTTCGATTACGACACAATAACTTCAAATTGACAATCAAATAGAACAATGATACAATCTAATAATTCATCTAAAAACGATAAATTTTTAATTATTATCAATTTAAAGATATTTGAAAAATGAATGAATAGAAACAAATAATAATTGGCAAAAATAATAAGAAATAAACAACAAACGACAACAATATTAAATAAAACAGCAACAACAACATCAACGTACGATCTACAACACAGGCAATGAAACTTTCGTGTAATCCTTAGAAAGTTCAAAGGTTATGCTAAACTACGAGATTCCCGAGCCATTCAGCGATAACGCTTTCTGCCATAACAATTCAAAAGTAATGCTGAACTTAATCATATAATAGTAATTGATTGTTACTCATTTACTAGTATATAATATAAAGAATAGTGACAGTGATACTCATATGGCTTTATCTCAGTTCCTTTCCAAAATCAATTCCAACATCATCTGTCAACTCTCTATGATTCTTTACTCATCATGCTTTTTATTATACATACATCATAGCCGAACTTATCACCTATGTGGTAATCAATTATAGATCATTTTCGAAAAGAAAGGAGAAATGAAATCAAAACAGCCATATTTCCCTCTCAAAATCATTCTTCTTGTTTGTTGGTTTTCTCCTTAATGTTTTAAGGAGTTTTCTTTTGATTAGTTCCTCTCGTTCCTCCTAACCCTCCAATCTGTCCTCCTGCCCTCCACCCCCCCCCCCTCCCACCTCCTTCTTCCGTTTTTCCCGATAAGTTGTCCAAAGAGAAGCTCTATTAACATATCTATCCGCCTTTCTTCACAATATTCGAAGAATATTTGAGACCTCTTCAACTAGAACTAAAACGAGAAGGACAGCTGTATCAATAGATGTTAACTAGTTCCTCTTTCAAACACTTTTTTGAAATTACTTCAAATAATGGAAAAATTGCAAAACTAGCATAATCAGAGGTTAGAGGAAAAATTCTAAATAATAAAAAATAAATGAAAAGCGCGCCGGCTGATCTGACACAATATGTGCTTTTTACATTCTTCTTATAATTCGTTAACAACAGCGCAATAATGCGTTAGTTGTTAGGCAGATTTACGGTTTCTACAAATTGGCCAAATGTGTGCAAAATTTTCAAGTCTTGGCTTTATCTCATCAGCTTATTTATAGCTTCTTCAATATCAGATAGCTTCTTTAACATCATTTCACAAGCTCTTAATACGTCATCAATTTAATGCATCGTTGAGAGGAATCTTTTGCTATCGAATAGATCTACTAATTCCACAACTTGAATCTTAAGTTGAAATTACCGAGATGTTCCAACTCTCGAGTTGGGATTGCTGAGAAAATCAATAAGTCTCGAGTTGAAACTACCGTGAAGACCAATGAATCTCAAGATGAAGCTACCTAGAAAGCCGACGGACAGACGGAGACATACACATGAATACGTACATAGGCGCATAGACGGACAAACTAACAGACAAACAAGCCAACAAACAAATAGACAAACCGGCATTGTTTCGCAACTCATTTTATTGTATCAGTTAAATTTACAACGCTACATGTTAACAAATATTTATTTATTTATTTTTCAGGTAAGTCAAAACGATCGCTAGATGGCATCTATTTTACAACAAATCTATTTTCCATCATCGACTCGACGTTTCACATAAGTGATCCCATCCCTCAACACCCCCCCCCCCTCCTCCCCTCGTTCCCCCTTTCCTCTTCCCTCATCTATGCTAACGATCCTAGAATTGCTAATATAATCATTTGTACCGAACAATATATTGAACAGATGGCGGTATACATGTAATGTTGTATATGCTATCGATGTGTTGGTATTGCAATTTTCAATGTCGAGTAGATGTCGGTGTCTTAAGAAGCGTTGCCATTGAATTGCGTAAGCATTACCCCTCGAGAAGAGCGAAGAAATTACCCGATCCGCTATATGTATATTGGCTTATCGACGCATTCACGCCGCTGCCGCTGCTGCTCAACCGAGAGGCACTCATAATCGAATCAACGTTGAGAGCCTAGCAATCAGCCAACTGCACCAATCATCAGCCAACGAAGGCGGATCTAGCCTCATATTGCCCTCAGCTGCACGAAATAGTATGTGCAATGGAGAGAATCGACAGAGAGTGAAACATTTGCCGGGTACAGTATACATGCGTTAAGCAATGAGCGTTGTTTGGCCGCAAAGAGAGGGCGACGACCGGCCAGGCAGAAACGAGTTAATATATTAAATATAATATATCGAATCTTGAAGGGGACAAATTAAATCTGCGGCCGCGGGATGAGCGAAGGTTTGAGTAGTGCGCTCAACGGAAGCACGGTTGCCGCCGTTTCGGCTATCAGCCAGGTAAATTGTCGTCTAATTTTTTAAAAAATATCTTTTATCTCTTCCTAAATCATCTTTTATTCTTAGTTAATCTTTATGATATGTTCTTATTGATATGTTTAGTTAAGATATTATTCAATTGGATATAGGTGTTCGATTGATTCGCTTAATGGAGATATTATTATAAACGATAGTATTGCTTCGTTCTATTCTTATTATGAAATTTTTATTGTAAACTTATATTGCGTCTATATAAGTGGATACGATGATTTAAATTCTTTTAGATATTTTCGTTACTCTCAATCAACGAATATTGGCGAATTTTAGTTTTTAGACAACTGAACAGGCTTATTTCTCGAGAATTTATTGCGCTTATTGAAATATTTATTAATATTTATATTTTTTTTTGTAATTCGACTATGTTTATAAGGAAATAGTTGGATACAACCGATTGTATAAAGAAGCCAATAGTCTAACTTATAAATTCATTGATGTTTTTTGAAGTCAGCAATAAAATTGTTACAATTTTATCATTCCACATATCAACGTCCGATAAGCGATATCAATAAATTCCTACCTGAGCACGATCTTATCACCTTATCACTATGTAGCATCAACTCAATAAACGACAAAGTAAAGCATCTTTTATGGATTATATAATGTTGTAAGTTAAGCTAACCATATAAAGCACACAAAAATTCGGCTAACATCTAACCGATTGAAGTGATCTCTTCATGACACAACCTATCGTTGATGATGTCTTCTATTGGAATGAAGATTCTCATCGTTGTTTGTGAGGCTAATTCCTCATAATTCACTCAATGTCGAAAGAATAATTGAGTGATGAGGATGCGCTCCACAAATATTCGTTGTTCTAAAACAATTATGGAAATTCTATTGCTTCGAAAATTTCATCACCATCATTCCACTACCATTAGTGATCCATACTAAAGTCGTCCATATAGATGCCGTTCGTTAGGATTTATCTCTTCGATTATGTTGATTTTCTTTTTTCAAACATTTCTTCCCCAATTTGAAATATTTTTCGCCAATATTTTAGCATTTCAGTAATAATTTGAAAGAGTTATGAAGCGATTGTTTGAGTTCTAGCTCTAGCTCTAGCTATAGCCTATTTCGTTCTGAGGCTATAGGCTTTAAGCTATAAGCTTTATGGTTTCGCGAGAATATCTATGAAGTTTGCGCTCAGTTCACCTGTCTAAGAAAACGTGAGATATTTCTCATCTCTACGATGGTAAAATCGGAAAATATTAGTGAGTGGAAAGAAGAGGATGAAGATTGTAGAGGGTGGAAATATTTCGTTGATAAAAGTTTATAGCCGATATAAGATTTTTAATTATTAAATGTAGTTATATATTTATTTTCATTAAATAGGCAAAAATTTTTCGAATTTGATAAATGGAAGGATATATCGAAATGCTTCTTATTAATAGTTAGCTTCATAAAATGCGGTTTACTGATTTATTCCTCAAGGCTTGGATGCTGCTTTCAAGTTGTTAATAAGGCTTTGGCTGCCAACTGAAGAATTACGATGTATGGGCATCTATGTGCTTATTATTTGTTTTATTTGTGGAGATTTTGTTCATTTCTTTATGTTTGCTTGATCGCCAATCATCAGTGATGCTTTATTCAGTGATACTTCAAAAACAACGATTATCTTCCATCGATAAGGCATCGACGAGAGGGTTAGCTAGCTAATCGTCTAGTCATTTAGCTAGCTAGCTAATAAGCTAACTAGCTAATAGGCTAACTAGCTAACCCAATCGTTAGCATCTAAATTTGAATTTGGATGCAAAATTTTTTTGCTGAAGTTTTTTTATTTTTTTCAGTTAGGATATATAACGATACGCCCACAGCAGTTTCAGGATCAATTGAAAGGCAAAGATTTGGCACATGCGCTATCCGATTTTCCCTACTATCCACCACTCGATGCGTCAACCGTTTCAGCAAGTCTACGACCTATTGGTGATACATCTGGTACTTCATTTAGACTAATCAAAAGCGAATGAATTGACTTTTCTTTTTTGTTGTACGAATAAAATTAAAAAACAAGGTTTTAATAAGTAATTTTCTGCAATAAATGTATATGCAATATATAAAAGTGGAGTTGTTAACTCAAATAATATATATAGAATAGTAATTAAGCACTTAAAAGTATTTAACTGATAGTACTAGAATTGTTCAATAGTCTTTTAAATTCCCCATATCTTTTATCGTTTTTTGTCATTTCGTTAAGGATTTGGGATTAGCCAAAATTTGCGCAAAATTTTCTTTTATTTTTTATGAAAAATTTTACTAAAATTTTAAAAAATATCATTCGAATAGTTTTCTGTCGTTGATCGAATTGATTTCTTTTTATATAGAATGATGTTAGACAATGCGAAAAATATTTTTACAACTTTTATAGATCGGTGCATTCGTTTCGCTTTCAATTTATTATAATAATTTCAGTCGAAGAGTTTCGTTAAGCCTAAAACTGTATAAACAAATCTTTATTGATAAAACATCTAAGCGTTTATTAAATCTTTATCAATAAAATAGCTAAAAACATGCTTTTGTGATTGGCTTCTTTGTTTAAATGCTTCGAAATTCTCGGTTAAAATTTATTTAAGAAATCCAACAAGTAGCTCAAAATTTAGAGAATTTATAGCACAAAATTTGCAAAAACAAAGATTTCTTCATTTCCAGAAACTTGAATATAAATCCAGAAAATAGTCGGAAAAAATTGCCCCATTTTGAAGCAATAAATATTCTATCGATAAAAGAATGATTTCGATTGAGATGCGATTGGTTGCCACTTCTTCGATACGCTCTTTAAGAGGATTCAAAAGCGGATTAACGAAGAATGAGCGCATTTCATTGTGAGATGCTTTGTTGAGGGCATTATGCAACGAAAGTAGAACGTTGCAGCTGCCGAAAATGAAAATTCAACGCTAACAAGAGAAGCTTAGAGTATTTTCAAAGATGCTTTTTGATTTATGAGCAGTTGGAAAATTTATCGCTTCGTTGAACTAATTTTAATTTCAGGTTTTTATTAAAATTCTAATTTTAGGCTTCTTTTATTCTCATAATTTCAGGTTTCTTGTTGTATTTGACGAGAGTAAAGATTATTAATCATGTCTAAGCTTCGAAAAGAAATTTAAAAGTTATTTCAAAAATGCAAAGAAGCGCTTCCATTGACCATTTCATCGTCACAGAATCAATTATTCTCCTGCCCTTCCCCCTTCCCCTCCCCTCTCCCTCCCTCTCTCCTCCCCTTACTTCCGTAGATACAGCGATTGTTAAGCGTCGTTTACGGACTAGGCGCATGTCTCAAAAAAAAAAGACTCAATCAATTCTCTCTCAAGAAATCTATCGCAAGCTTAAAATCATTTTAACTTTTTTTCTGCTACAGTAAATCGAAAACTTCTCGTAGTGGCTACGATAAGGAACCTAAAATTAATACTAGAATTAAAACGCCCAAAACGATTCGAAAATATTTACAGATGGAGCATTTAAGAAGATTAAAGCCGAAAGTAGTTCATCGGTATTTGCGACTACACTTTCAAGTGGTCCACAAGTGCCAGCCAGGTGAATTATATTGCAAATAATTTCTTTATTTATTATCTAATATTGACATTGCTTCCTTCAGCTATAACAAAGAGTTAAGGTGGGAATCCTTGAAGTTGGCAGCTATGCATCGGCCTTTGATATATTGTTATAGCCAGTACGATGGACGGAAATAGATATTATACAAATGTTGCTAGAGCTTGTAGAAATTTTCCAGTTCCTCATTTTAAGCTTCCAATTTCTCAAATATTTGCCTCATTTTTCTAATAAAATTCCACTTGGATGAATCGAACAATAAATAATTATATACAATAAATCTATACGAATTGCAATGATAATAATAAAAATAATAATAATAGTAATAATAATAATAATAATAATGATAATGATAAATATATATATATATATATATATATATATATATATATGTACTTCCTTGAAATTATTGTTGATAATAAGAAATACTATCGATATATTTACCTTCTACTCGCCTTAATATCTTCCATTTCTTTGCTTCCAAGCTGAAATACGAAGACAAGCTCTCTCCAACGCTATTTAAAAGACTCCAATTAATTCGAATTTTTCTATAGAAAGAAACAGTGAATTGCTTCCGTTCTCAATAAAATCTCTATGAAAAATTCACTAAAATTCAGAAATAAGTTGTTCAATAAATAATGATAATTGTTTGAAGTGTTAGGAGGCGGCATAGGACAACATTCACTCAAGAGCAATTGGCCGAATTAGATGCCGCTTTCCAGAAATCTCACTATCCAGATATCTACGTACGTGAAGAATTGGCCAGAATAACAAAACTCAATGAGGCACGTATACAGGTGAGTAGTACAATAAAATTTCTGCAATTCATTTATTTATCTCTATGTAATCATTTCAGAATTGAACGAATTCAAATGGGACGTAAAAAAATAAAGCTTTAATTTTAGCGAAACTCAAAAAAAGCAGAGTAAAGAAATTCAGAGAGAATAACGATAAATTGGATTATCAGTGATAAAAATGAAGTGAAAAATGCAAGAATAAAGCTCAAATTTCGCAAGTTGTTTATGTATAATTCGTGAAGAAACTATTCATTTCCACTTAAAAGATTAATTATTATTAGCGAAAAGAATTAATTAGTTCATTTATTCGGTTCTCTATCAATTCTTACTCATACGTTGTAGTTTTCTGAAGAAATATCCTTCTACTATATTATCTATTATTGTTTGCTCAATCATTCCATTATGTTCCAATTATTAAAGTATTTTTTTAATATCATTTATTATTTGTTGAATATTCTAATCTCTAAATGATTCTATGAATTTATGCTTCTTCAAAAATTTTATTACAACTTATTTCACTTAAGCTCCATTGAAGTTTTCTACACATTCAAGCATGATTAATGCTTAAAACTATACAGATGAAAGGCTAAACGAAAAATCTGCAATTATTTTTAAAAATATTTTGAAGATCTCAAAATAATTGTTGCATTGATACGACTATCGATCCATACTCTTATGAATCGTTAAAATAGAACTTCATATGTTAATAACAGTGATTAATTATTCGAGTGAATATTTCATTAAAATTTCTCAGTCGAATTAAATCTCTAACTTAAAAATATTCGAGACGATTTGTTTATGAATAAAAACTTTAGAGGTTTATTTTATTTGCTGTATTTCTCTAATATTATCAACAAATTGTGCACATCTTTTCTACGCCATTTATTTGAGGGTCAAGATGCTGAGTAAATTATATCAATGAGCTAAGACAGAAGAAAAAACAACGTTGTATTGTTTAGTGAGATGATTAATGAATATGTCGAGAGGATTTTCAAGCATTGTCGATCACTGAGTTCATTTGAGGTCATTTGCTCTAGAAAACTGATGCACATCTGTGCTAATTTATGTTTACATTAGTCAACCTATACCACACTCAATTCAGATATGACTCGCGCATTTTAGCCGATAATTATGTCTATGTGGGATAAGCTGGTTTGCTGCAATTAATGTTTAGAAGGGTTTTGACCGGACTCGAACTCAGCGGGGATCCGAATGTCGACCCTCAATTGCACATTGCGCCATCTGTGCGGAACACTTGCACTCCGATACAAAACAGCTAGAACAAGCACAATAGATCTGTCAAAATTAGCTCCCTAAATGATCCGAGAAGGGAGTGGATTAGGCTAGTGCAGTTGAAATAAATAAACAAATAAATAAATAAATAAATGTGAATATAAATAAATAAATAAATAAATATATACCATTTGTCGATAACAGCCGTTTCCTGAAAATTTTCGCCTTGATGGGATATAAATCCATATTTATTAAGGCATTTTTTCCAATTCGCCGCATTAATAGAATCTCCGAAATATGTTGAGTAATATATTCGTTTATTAGGATGCTATTGCCTTTTATTGTTAGCGTTTTCGTAGTTGAACAATCTGGCGATTTTCTTTTTGAATAAGTCGTAGTTGTGGTGATCGAGAGGAAAACAATTCGCCATATGGAGAGAATTTATTCGTCATATCTGAATATTGTTACCTTCAACTTTGAGTGACATATAAATCCATGCACGCATATACACTTGAGTAGAAACCGACAAAAAGATTGGCAGATTTGCCGCTATAAACACATGTAGACGCATATGTATATATATATACGTAAGCACTTCATTGAGTGATCTCAGAATGCTTAGTAATTTATTGATTTATTGATTGATTGATTAATGTAATGATTCATTGATTGATCAATTAATGTATTGATCTGATCTAAGCGTTTCCATATTGCACATATGAAATACACCTAAGATTCATATTAAATTCAACTATCATTGCTTGAATAGAAAATTCAAAGAAAAAATAAATATAATATTTTCTGCATGTGCGCGATTTTTGTTCATTTCATGGGTGACAATGCTTACCAACGCTGTAAGCTGATCGTATAATTACCGTATAAGCTTCTACACAGATGGTGTTGTCAAGTGATGATGTGGATGCATAGAGATAGAGATCGTGTAAATTGAGAGCAAAAGAGAAAGGAAGAGAAAATGAAAGTGAGGGAAAAAGAGAGAGAGCATAAGAGAGCGGTGAGAGACGATAGTTGGACAAGAAATGATGACATATGCACCTGTGATCATTTTCCTTCTTTTTTTTGTTCTCCGATATCTTCTCAATTATTACGCTATTTCTTTTTCCATTATTTCTCCGACTTTTAATAATGCTTCGAACTATTGACTATATCTCTTTGTCGAATATTATTCTATTGAAATATTCGAGTGGCATATCATTGATGATATCAGATCACTCGTTTACTTCCCTTACTATTTGAAAATGTTCAATAAAAATTAAGAATTTATGAGGAGAGAAGATATGCAAAACCATCAGAGTATTTTAGTTCAAGTAAAAATTAAAAATATTCTCAATATTTTTGCTTAACTTTCTAACGAAAATTTATTTCAATACAAGATGAATTTTTAATTTTTTTCCAGAAATTGTCGTAAACAATCTCCTAGGTCCAATCTAGGTTCTAATATTTTTTTTTCCCACTTAAAATTATCTTAAACTCTTTCAGCTCTATTCAGCTTCTNTTTTTTCCCACTGAAAATTATCTTGAACTCTTTCAGCTCTATTCAGCTTCTAAGATAAGCTAATGATTTCGTTTATGATATGCATGATCAATCAGTGCATTCATAATGTCATTGGTGATGAACCTTCTTGGGAATATTTCTTGGGGCGACGTAAGTAAGGATTTGAGCAACTTCTGAGGCAATGATCACCTATGTCAATTGATGTAATCATAATTAAACAACAGCTTCTATATTTCCTCTACAATACTAATTCATCGGTATATACGAAGTCAACAAGAAAGAAAATTACAGATAAACAGGTAAGCAAAATGATTCAGATGAATAATCAACAAATCGATGGAAACGTATTCTAAAACTTCAACTTAGAAACAAAATATTTAGTGCCAAGCAACAATAAACAGAGTATTCTCTAATAGGATATATAGGATCGTTTAAACATCTCTTTACATCATTGCATTCGATTAGAACTCTCGATAAGAAATTGCCCTCGGCAATCATCCTCGAGATGCCCTCTAGGGACAAACATTCCACTCATATATACAGTAGATTCTCTTATTTGAAAAATGCTATTGATATATTTTAACTCAAATTTTTATGATTCGAGTTGGCAATTTAACTACTATAAATTGCTCATTGTATAGATATCTTAACCTTATAAAAGGCATTATGTCATATTAGTATGTACGGTAGCAGTTCTTTGTCATATAAAGTTTTTATTTCTAAATTGATGCTTTAGATGACCTTTTCATCGGATTGTTGATTATTTACCTGGGTCATTTTGTTCACCTGTTTATCTGTAATTCTCCTTTTTGTTGGCTTCGTGCATACCGATGAATTAGTATTCTCGAGGAAATGTGGAAGCTGATGCATAATTATGACTACATCAGTTGACATAGATGATCATTGTCTCAGAAGTTGCACAAATCCTTATTCATGATGCCTTAAAAAGTATTACCAAGAAGGTTCAACACCAATGACACTATGAGTGCACTGATCGATCAAGCATATCATAATCGAAATCATCAGCTCATCCAAGAATGGCAATAGGGCTTTCAGCACTATGTGTTAACTCGATAGGTGGAAAAAGCTCGAGCTTTTTATTCTCAAATGTTACTTTCAGCATCATATAATCGTTCAACTCGAGAGAAAACCTCAAGTTTCTCTCATTCTTGATGGCTGATTTCAGCACTATTTAATCACTCGATTCATCGAAAAAGCTCGAGCTTTTCATTCCTGAAGGTCACATCTTGTCCTAGTCGAACTCCTCACTTGTTGCTTCACCTCTTTCATCTACCGAATTTCGTCCTCATCTATTTCATTCATGTTTATAACGTCTATCCATTTGTTGCACTAAATATTAGACCAAAGAATACGGTGATTGAGTTTTATTTAATGCTGCATTACGTGTGCAGCATCATTTAACATTTCCACCGTAAACCTTGAAAATCGTTTTGGGAGTTATAAACATGCGTGAAGTGGTTTGCGAATTACGGCAATCGATCGTTGTTAGACGCATAACACATTCATTGGATTACGGTAGCGAAGCGTTGTTTTCTAGTGCATTCACTTTCGTGTCTTTGATGGTGGGTGGGTGCGCATTTGAGAGTCTCTAATCATTGCGTATTCGCTCTCCTTATATGCACAATTTGATTAGCATTCAGCCGCTTTTACTTCAAGCTACTATCGATAAAATCAGCTAGCTGACCAGCTAAGCTAGCTAGCTAGCCTATCCTAGCCTAGCTAGTTGCTTCACATAACTTCTTTCAAATAATACATCGAAAGCATTTTAACTAGCTTATATAATTCAGTCGTTTAGAATATTCAACTAAAAAATCACTAAAAGATTATCAAACTGAAATGCGGAACATGAGAAAAACTTACAGCTGTTTGAAAAACAACAAACATGAGTTTACCGAGATATTGAGGAAAAGTATAGAACTTTTTTTAATACGAGCATTTTTGATGGGCCAACCGTTTCTAATGCAACTATCATATCACAGCATATCACTATTCATCTTTCACACTAAGCTTATGATGGCTTATGATTATATTTAGCGCTTGAAGTGTTGAATACATAACACATGAAATGAATGGCATGAAATTCCCAGTAATTTCATAGCTTTCTATCAATTCTATCTCAATGTGAACTATGAATAGTGATAACTTATGATATGATAGTGGGGTTGAAAGCGGTCGACCTATGAAGATGGCCATTCCTCCTTTATATGATCCCTGAAATTTATTAGTCACCCGTACGCTTTGAAATTATGGTGAAATCACTTCATTTTACGAACCATCCGCTTTCAATGGCATCTATTTTTGTCTACTGTTTTTCAAGGAGGCCGAGGGGGAGGGAAGGGAGGAGAAGGAGAGGAAAGGGGTTCAATCCATCAATTAAGGAATTCAATAAACACTGAGGAAAATGCTTCAACTTCAAAAAACTCTTGCTGATTTCCTACACTAATAGCCACCATATATTGGAGAAAAACGCTCCAAGGAATAAGAATGAAAGCCGTAGAAGCGATTCCACTAAATAAAACCGCAGCTAATGCTAGTGGTGATATTAAGCCGCTAAGCGGAACTTCATATTATTCAATATGGCCTAATGTTATACCTACTAGTGAGGTCAAGCCTCCTCAAGAAAATTTTTTATGCTATATTAGTGGCACTATCAGATCATTGAGAATTATTTGACAGTTCGTTTCCTACTAAAATACCTATTAGGTAATAGTTGACTTTAGGCTATTAATCCAGGAGTGAAGCTCAAGCTGTTAAGTGCGACTTAAAATGCAGCTTTGCTTCTTAAATGGATTTCAAATTTCAAGATTTCAAAGTTGTTATCTTTCGATGTTGCGATCTCAAAGAAACGATAAATAAATAATAATTATTTGCAGGTATGGTTTCAAAATCGTCGTGCAAAACATCGTAAACAAGAGAAACAACTTTCGAAAGCACTTGTACCACAATCGATGTTTCCACCACAAAGTGCTAGTCAAATAATGCGTGGACCTATGTATCCTCCATCGGCAATGTCCGCTAGAGCGGCTACTGATTCATTCTGGTTGGAATTTCAACGATTATTGTTAATTAATTTTTAATCAGCTAATTTGTTCCTCAAATAAAAAATAAATATTGTAAATTCACTAGATAACTATAACAATTTTACTGCAATGCTTAATTGCAATTTTTAATTGCATAAATGCATCAAGAATGCCAAAAAAGGGAGCATTTCTCTGGATGTAATAACAATGAACCTGGCGAAAAAACAACAACAAATAAAGTTGATTCATTGTTTTTTTGAAAAAAAAAAAGAGGAATAAGCTCATATAGGGAAATATTCCTGAGCTTAATCACTAAAAATGTGTTGAATAATGATATAGTTCCCAATTTCATGTGAACTCCATTACCTGTGCTTCGATGATTTCAAATTAGTGCATTAATTAGCGCTCATTGGCGTTTTATATTGGATTTACCTTATGATTTTGATTAGCCTAGTGACTACAACTACAGCCATAACAATTAGCGTTCGACTACGATAACGTTATAGGATATGCGGCTTTCTGATGATTATTGCCTAGTAAGTTTATTTTCGAGAATCGACAATTTCAATTCATATGAAATAATTAGGAAAAGAGGTCATTCCTCGGAATGCGCAACAAAGACGGCCAATTCGCCGAATAGTTTGCCAAAATTTTCTTCAAAAATAATTCCTAACAAATAATGAAAAATGATTTGCGAAAAATGATCAGAGATAATTTGTCGAAAATAATCGGAAATAATTTGTCAAAATTTTCACTACCATCATCAAGTGCATAAAAATTTCGAACACTATCATGAAATCAAAGAAAAGACCAATATATATCATTAATGTGCATTCTCTTTCGCGTGTATTTTTTATTTTTCCTAAAAATTTATAGT
>JAARMF010002407.1:0-20619 GCA_022844705.1 Toxascaris leonina
GTTTTCAGCCACCATAATATGCAGCTATGTTTTGGATGACGAGCTCTTATCGTTTCACCAGCCGTACAAGTGCTTTGGGTTCACGCAGTTCTATGGCACAGTGATCTATTCACGACTCGATGCGTTTGACCTCACAAATATTGGAAATTTTCAGGAATGCGAATGTCCATATGAACAATTCCCTTTAGCATTTGGATGCCGATAATGAATGCACCATCCAGTGGTGTTATTCCTTCGACGGCAGTGACCGTACTCCAGTCTTCTAATCTCAAAATACACGACGCACTTTCTGAAATATTCCGGCATGAATATTTCTCAGCACTTCATATTTTTAATGCTCTTGTTGAGGATGCATTTCTGCAGTTTTCCTACCAAGCCTCTCGCATGAACGTTTTAAAAATCTACAATGCATCAATTGATTCTTCCATACCTTACAATGCCCAAACTAAAAAAGTTCTTTCGCTGTTGTAAACCGATACTGTCACAAATTTATGCCTGCCAGTCCTCACATTTCCAAACTGCCAGTGGAAACAGCACGGCAACATCCAAAAACGAAAGCACCTTTTTGTTGTGTCTAATTATGTCTACGCTTTTTGACCACGTGGGCGGTTCTAAATGTTTGCATTTCCCAGGTAATACTTCGATTGAGTACGATATTTGGGCTTAGCGCCATAGCGTAACATTTCGTATCACAGAAAAAAGGATAAATTGCTTCTACAGCACTGACGATGTTGAACTCCTTCAATGATGCAGCATTCAATGTTTACATGAAGCATCTAATGGCATCTGAGAATCTAGGGCCACTCACCTGTCCAGAGAAATAATAAATGGGGTGTTCCTAAGACTCCCGGCTTCTGCAGAGGCGATTTCAGACAGTCTGAAATACACGTTCCTCTATCTTAGTAAGTGAAGGTTCGAAAACTTGAACATTGTAATCGCGTTTTTTCTTATGATGACATTCACAAAAATGTGTGCAAATTGTCACGCTTTCCCTCTCTCAAAATAAACAAAAAACTGCAGCGTTCTGGATGCTAAAAGTCTCTTCCCTTTCTTCCCATCTTTATTCCAGTCCTCGATAAACATCGATAAGATTTGATATCGATGAATTAGGGAGTCGATTAAATTTGTGTCGACAACTATCATTTCATTAAGCTTCGAGAAGCATCGATTGCTCAATAATTTCGTCTTTACAAGGCTTTCGATTTATTGGGAAACAACAATAGAGCAGTAATATGTGATTGCTTGTTAATTCCATCTTTAACCAACTTAAGCATAGCATCTTCTCATGATAAGTGCACACTCATCGGCAATCAGGCTAACATGAAAACAACATTTAGGAAAGAGTGCAAGTCAATGTATCAAGTCATCAGTGATTACTATCATAGCAAACCACTTCATCACAACTTTGAAAGTCACAGAACTTCCGGTTTGCGATGCATTTGATAACAACAAAGAGATATTTTATAAGAATCTATACACGTGCGTGCACTTATACATGCAAATATGCACATTTTCAGACATCCGATATCGTAGAAATATACTTTGCAAATTACAGTTTTACTCGTGATTCTTGCAGGACATTTTCGTTCAAGGGCTCATTCATCTCAACCGGTTTAGTTTATTCTATTATANCCGGTTTAGTTTAGTCTATTATAAAATGGTGAGTAGTGAGCAGCACTCCGTTTTGGCTAAAAAAAATCGTAGTCGAAGTGATTAGTTGGCGTCGGTGATCGCGGTTTCGTCTTTATTTAGTACAATGTTGCTACGAAATGCAAGCTTTCTGAGAGATCTTATTGCCAACAGCTCGGAGATATGGAGGAGGGAACTAATTTCTTTGCTCTTTTTCAAGCCTCTCTAAGTAGTTAATTTTTCCTGCTTCTTGCATCAATTAAAGAAGTTTCAAAAACGTTCACAGCGTTCAACAAACGTTCAACTACTGTAGAGCCTTCATGAGGAGTTAAGTGAAGGGATCGTGGTTTGACCCCCCACTGATTACCCAGTGGATCGCCGGGAGGTAAATTGTCATTTGGTGCAATCAAACAAAAAATGGCTATGAATAGGTGATATGAGGAAGGCGCGCTGATTTGGTACTTTGTGTTTCAAGGGGACGGCGAGTGCCGATTCTTTGTAGCGACGGTTCGTTGAATCAGTTGAGCAATGTGGGTTTCAATGCTCGCTCAATTTGTTTGCTTCCTTCTTTTTCTTGAACAATGCATGCCTGTCTGGAAGTATGTGCATTGCGACGTGCTGCTGCATGTTTCGGTGATCATGTTCATAGGTGGATCATTTGAATAGTAGTGTAGGATGCACTCCTCCAATTAGCGATGTCTCTATGAAATCAGCCAGGATGGCTGCACGTATTGAGAAAAATAGATGCATTGAGAAAAATAGATGAATTCTTCTGAGCCAAAACAATTCCAAATGTAGGCTAATTGCCATTCGAGTTGTTTTTAAGGTGTACACCTTTCGAGTGATGATCTCAAAAGCGGGAATATTTTGGATACGCTAAAAAATGCTTTCCACATGGGAATGGGAAATCCTCATTTAGTCAGCAACTCGACTGCCAAACCAACCGCAATTATTTACGATTCATGCGATTTCGACATAATCTTAGCACATAGTTTACAGTAACGGTATAAAAGTCTCAAAATCACTGTAGTCAGCAATGCTGTTAAAAACTTGAAAATTGTTTCATGCCCTTTCCTGGGCGGATTCTTTCGTTTCCAGGTCATCGAGTATATGGAGAAGCCCAGTGCATTCAACCTGTCAAGACGGTAAAATGAGATGAACAGTATTGAAGAGCGCGAAGACGTTTGATTGTAGATCCCGAACATTAGCCATAAGTTGAATTCTTCACGCTAACTCGGAACTTTGTTTTCACAAACGATTCTTATTTGGTGTATGTGATTATGCGACGACTGCACAACTACAGCCATAATTTTTGATATTCCAGAGGTAATCATCAAACAATATGTAAAACCGATTGCTGTTTCGAAGGAAAGTAGCTAAATGTAGGATGGCTTACCGAGAGGTAAATTCTGCGTTACTGCAGTGAGATCGACATTAAAAGTGCGACTATATGCACTTTGCGATAAAATCATTTTTCTTTCTTGATGAGTGTCAAGCAATTACAAAAATGCCAAAGTAATTATGTTCTTGATAGAAAAGATTTTATGCCTATTTCTTATTGGCGAACTCTTTGTTAGCATAGTTTAGAATGTTATATTGAGAATTCCTATGAAACCTTTCAGTGAATTTTTGGAAGGGACTCTCAGGGGATTTGAAAAAAGTACTTTATTTTTTGTAATTTTTGAAGTCAATCCGAAGCTAGCAAAAAGCTTTCTAATAAGCATTTCATGTGATGGATGTGACGCTGAGAAAAAATGTTCTTTTCCACTGAGGGATTCGCATAATGCACCACACTTCTTAGTATTAACTTTTAAATGCAAGCAAATGTAATCACTAATTTTGCAAACAATTTTGCATTCTAGCGCCTTTTGGGATTCGTTTGCGATTGCCAATGCAGAGTGTTGCAGATTCGAAGAATTCTTTTAACATCCTCAACACATTTCTTTTATATTAGAAAATATTTTCATTCTTCATTGAAAGGTTCTATCGATAGCGTTCTATACTTCTTTAATCCGATAGACAGTGTGCTAATTGCGAATTATGGCTTCGCGTTCAAAATAACGACGCGAATGACGCCAACGTTGAGCTTATAGCTGAAGTAGCCGTTAACCCGTACTATGCCGTCCCTTAATTTTTTGGCAATATCAACTCTCGAGAAAATAACAAAAGCGAAACTGTGTTAATTGACGGCATAATTTCACCCGTTTATTGCCTTTCTTATTGACTTGAAAATCTTTCTGTATGTTTGCAGAGATTCAAAATTGTTGGGACAATGTTACTAGATCCATATTACAAATACGGCAAAATCATAGAAGTTTACTAAGTATATATTCCTGTGTATGCTTCGATCGATCGAAAATAATTGCAGAAGGCAGCTAAACGAATTTTAAATGATCGCAGTAGATTGTATAAAGTCGGAAAATGTGCAGATGTCTTTCTTTAGAATCCGCTAACCACGCCAACCACTTTCGAAATTCAGTAATGATTGACTGAATATGCGGGATGTTTTCATATTTTAATGGTATAATGCTTTTGCAAATCGCATATTTTGTGACTCAGTCGATCATAAAATTTATGTGAATTTTTATTCATCTCTAAACGACAATAACCCACTTCAAGTTCGTTGCACCTACGTCAATGTAGGTGTAGGAAGAAATGATCGTATGGTGAAGAAGCATGTCGCCCTCCCTCTCTCACTGTCCCCCTTCCGCAATTGCAGCTGTAGTGGTTAGCAAATTGGAGGTGCTGAACGTGGCAGGAAGAGACACAACATGTGAAAACTCACATTTCCGAATGCCCTTTAGAAGCATACATTCGGAGCAAACACCAACGAGCCAATAATCGTTTGCTCCTTGCCGGTCGGCAGAGGACCGTTTTTGCTACGAAACATTGTCTCATCGGGTATGCACTTTCCTTCCTGCTTAGTTGCGCCATATGCGTCCTTGCATCTTTCTCTATGATCATCAAAATATAGCATTTTGTGCATTCGTTCATACATTGATTAGAGGAAAATGCTTGACAACATCAACGGTACCATTACCAGTGGGTGCGTTACGTTTCCCCATTAAGCTGACTCACTGGAAATTGCGATGACATCATATCTAATCTGTTTACGTGTTTGCTTTGTATCTGAGTATGTTTGTGTCTGAGTGTCAGCGCTCCTGATGGTTTCAACTCAAGAACAAAGAAAGCTGTAATAATGGAACTTGGCGATTGTAGTCCACACCTAGGGATCATTCCTGAACTCCGATTTCATTTCTTCCGTTTACTTCTGCTGAGAACTCTGCGACCGAAATGCAATTGTAAAGAATATGTGAATAACGGTAACTGCTATCCGCTGTGAAATTTACAAGCATGGCTTCTTGTGCCTTACGTGGGATATGCAGGGGAAACGATGTTTGCAAGCAAGGAAATAGGACCATCAGACATTATTTAAACTAATTGCCTCAAATAATAGAGATGATTGAATCTCCAGGAAGGGATTGCAAGAAGCATTTCTAATCGATGTCGCTGACGCGTTTACGTTTATATGCTAAACTGCCATCGAAATCGCATATTCCAACTCAAACATTCTCGACGAAGTGCAAATTGTCATGTTTTCGAGACGTCTTTCTGGATTCAGCTTCATTGTTGTCCTTATGAGCAGACTGCATGGGCTCTTCCACTTTGCACTGTTGTGCATTCCCATCAAGTTTTGGTGCAGTTTGCGTCATTGTGCACTTTCTGCAGTCATTTTTTCCGTGATTGCTTATCATAATTTGAGAGTCCCTGCCATGTTGCCTTTTTGTGCTAAACGACGTTTCGAGAGTTGGGAACCGAGCAGCGGACGCATTCCTCGGGGTTTTGTTCTTGCTTTCTTCGACATCACAATATTTCTTTATTGCAAGAGAAAGAGATTCTATTGTGGTAGCTTAAGGTTAACTGGAGGACATCTTGCTTCCATGATGTTAACCATAAGCCATTTGTTCCATAAGCCTTCGATCAATGGTGCAAATTCCACTGAATTCAACCATAAGTACTGGTCATTTGTTCCAAGGAACGCTGTCATTCCCATAGATGCGCCTTGCCAGTCGCTCACTCCCCGCACATCCTCCTTAGTTTTTCGAAGATTTGCTCATTAACGGAGCCTGAAGAGAACGGTACATCAACCGGCAAAATATGTATAGAATCACGCTCTATCGATATTCAGTGGTCCATTCCTCAAAGAATCTACTTGTGAAACGATTCATCAGTTGGCTAGCGTAAATGTGTGCGCATAGATAAGGCAGATAGTTATGAAGTATCGAATTGGATTTGCGTTTGTCGCATTCATCTATTCGATTCTAGCGATTCCCAGTTCACCTCCGAAGGAATCGATCCGTTTTAATACTCGACTTCATCCTTCTGAAGAGCACTGCACTGTTGTCGTAGTTCGAGGCAGCGGTATCCCTAAATCATAACGCCTTTTTCGCATGCGGCAATCTTCGTTGATTAATTAACCAGGCATCTATGGAGAGGATTAAAAGGGCTTTTCCCTCGCTTAAGCCAAGCTTCAACGCATTTGCCCTCAAACGACTAATTCCGTGACGGTGACTAGACAGATTTTCCGTTATTTTGATGAGTGAATGAGGAATACTTAAAGGAACAGTGCTAAACACATCGTCGATGTTTGTCATATTGCACTTCGATCATTTGTCACGCTGAATGAGTCGTTTCATCTGTTAAGCAACGATTCTCAACAATTGATATAATTCGCTTTCCCTTCGTTTCGTGCCAGTTGATCGGTCTATAGTTGTCATGTCTAAAAAATCCATCGAAGAAAAAGGAAACAATCTATGGCATGCATCCTCACGCACGTCAGAACGTCCATCAAACCTGCCGACAACAATTCTTTTTTTGACTGGCGTTTGCAAATGCGAAGCGCATAGCAAAATTAAGCATGCCTAATTCTTGCAGGAGACAAATTATATCAAAAAAAGTTAAAGACTGTAGACTTCAATAGGTACAGCCTTTATTCTTTTGTGACTCGTACGTTGGAACCGCTGGTCTGCACATACACAGGTTCACGCAAAAACGTGACCCTTTGCAATGCGCTTTTACGAGTATCTAATAAGGCGTGTTCGTCGCGCATGCTAATGTTTTTGCGCTGTTCCTTTTTATTACAAATTTTTTCGTTGCAGAAAACAGAAACTGGTGGTGTTACTTGAACTGAACCACCGAAATCGACGGTAATCAATACAGGCGCTGCGCCACCGACACTGCCCCTGAGAAATGCCGACGGGGCGGCCGGTGAATTACTCTCGAACGAGGAAGGAAAAGAGTGCGACGAGAAACAAGGGTTGGAACAACGCCTGCGTTCGGACGCAAAAGGAGGGGATGGCGGACGCATCCTCCCGAGATGCACCGAAAGACCATCCTCTGCGAATGGCGGTTTTGTGATATAGCATCTTTTGGTCGCAATGTGCAATAGTCGATTTATTTCCAACTGCCTCAAAAACTCATTCAAGCCGACTTATTTTTCGCATTCATTAATGACTTTGCAATAATCCTTACGGCGACGATTTTTTTGCGCTGGAGAATTTCCGTTTTCTGCGAAAATATTTTCGTTCATTCGAAAAGAAAGCCGAAGTAACTTCTTTCTCCTCCACGAAATAATATCCTCATTCTGAGAAAGAAGAGGCAACGAATCACTTCAGAATCCTCTCGCATTTATTTACTTTGATCAACAAAGCATTCATTACGAACAAATGTCCCCTCATATCGCATCCGCTTGCACTCAGTAAAGTTGTAATGTGATGTGAAGGTGAGGGATTAGATGTTTGTTGCAACTATATGGATATAATAGATGTATGGAAAAATCCGTTGAAACAATTTCATTATGCGCTTTACGAGCCTCAACATCGAAGCTTTCAACGGGGAGGGAAGGAGCAGCAACCAATTCAGTAGAACATATTTCTTTTCGAAGACAAGAAAACTATTTTCAACAACGTTAATCTCGTTTCCGACATTATTTTGTTTTTCGATGAAATGAACACTTCTCCTAATTTGTTTCTCACCTCACAATAATCAAACCTGCAACGGAACGAGGTTAATAAAGATGACTGAAGTTGCTTCGCACCACATACCGACTAAAGCGGAAAACAGATCTACCATAGTCTATGAATATACCATCACGTATCTGAGCACGAATCTCAAACGTCGACCGTCGAAATTCTGACACCTCGTTGTCTTGCAAAGCGGTGAATAGCCCTGCCTTATCAACGTTGAAGGGAAAGGGTTCGATGTTGAAGTACTTATTTCTCAAAATTAAATAACAGGGTGATTGGTACGTAATCAGCTTGTTAGGACGCAAAACCATATCATGCGTTCGATCGTCGCGGAAGTGACGGGCACGAGACATCATAACCTTCTGTGGGACTATGAATTACGTTGTGCAAAACTTTAAAACGCTTGAAAGGGGTCGGTGCTCCTCGGACTTGTCAGTGAGGCAAGGAGTGCTTTAGCCAAACCCCTCAGGGAGGCAGTAGAAAATACCGGCTAGTCTGTACTGACATTTGCAGCCGAATTGCCACGTTATTGATATGACTTACTTGTATTTTGTCTTATGCAGCAGCTTATACCTGAACGCATTTCTATCTGTGCGCAAGAAATTAGTTGAACCATTGGTGTAAGCGAACAGATACCGTCATGAGAATGGAGCATGCCCATCTCGAAGAAACGCTCCTGAAAGGATCATCTTTTAGCCCTTCTGGACTTGTCTTTTGAATTCACTGAAATGATTTCTTTTCATTCATGCAACATAATTATTTACAGTTACAGCACATTATTGGGGATTTTCACGGAGCTCCATTTTTTCTGCAAAATGCGCCACGATTAAATATTTGGAGAGCGAGATGGAGTTATTCGGGTTTAAATAGTTGGGAAATCCCTGAACGGCATGAAGCTCATTCATTGTGGCTTGTTTTATGAATTCAAAAACGATTTCAGCTAACACCTGCTGCACACTTTGAGATTGCTCGAACACGGCACCTTCGTATATCAAGTTGGCAGTTCTCGCTTGAGTTCAACCGTTGGTGGTTTCCGTGGACCCATAGTCTGGGAATATCATCATATGCAAACATAGGGACTGTTTGAGATGACTTCTGATGAGATGTTTATGTTAATGCGGTGAAGATTGAGAGTGAACATGAGATGCAAGTTTTCTTCTCGCTTCAGCTCTGAAATGCATCAGATAGCAGCAGTGGAGGGAAATGAAGAAAAGCTTTCATGAATGTAGAGAATGTTAGAAAAGTCTCTCATCTTTTTTTGTGTCTCTCTTTTTCATCAGCATGCATCTCATTCAGTAAGCCCTGAAACTTATCCTCGTCACTCCGCATCACCACCTCCTCTCGGCGGCGTTTCACCTTCTCTTTCACGTACCTTCGAGCTGGAGCTGAATTGTGAGCAAGAAAGGGAAGGTGTCATAATATTTGACTGCGTTATTACTATGCTTGATGGCAGAAGTTATCGTGCAGAGATGTATCTATTTTGCTAATTTCTTTATTCATGGCTTTTGGGAGAAGCATCGGGTTATTTGAGAGCTCTGATGCGATCTGTTGCTTGGGACAGTAAAGAAACTATAAATCCTCTCAGGATCGTTTTCAATGCTAAATTTAATCTAATATAGGAGAAAATTTTTCGACTTTTGGAATCTTTCGTGCTTTCTGGAACATTCCTTACGGGGAAAATTTCCGAAGACATGGCTCATAAGTTTGTCGAGGGATTTAACTCATTTATTGCATTCGCGAGGGTTTTACAGATGGGAGCATCCGTGTCCGCGGTAAATAGTCCTGGTGCCGGATCTTTGACCCTTTCCTTGCGTGACATGAACGTGTGTAGGGAAATTCATAGAAGAGTGCGATCCATAAACCCATATTTACGAATTCACTAGTGCCCATGCATAAATTGAAGTTTCCTCGGTAAATGTTCCTATTTATTCAAAGTCGCGAAGTGAGAAAACGACGAAGCACAAGATGCAACTGAGAGCACAATCACTTCTATAGCGAAGCATCAATCAGAGCTGTACGTACAGAGACAAATCTTGTGGCATTGATGTGACCACAGGCAAGATGCTACTGACGACAACACATCTCACTCCAATCGGGGCATTCATCGAATCTTACTTTGGCCTATAGATGTCGGCCTGAGATCGCCACCTCAAACGATAANGATCGCCACCTCAAATGATAAGCAATGATGTCGAAAACGAACCCGCAAGCCAACAGATAATATTCATCTAAATCTCAAACGAGTTCAAAATCATCAAGCTCTGCCTCCCATGCTACTTCGCCGATGAACATCACAAACATGACTCCTAACTACTTCATGTTCCGTCCATCGAACTGACTCAATTTTTCATCAACATGTGGTAAAGACAAAGCCTAAACCACACTTGCCTCAGCAGCCGGGCGATCGAAAGGTGCCTATGCCAGTTTGCAATATTATCTGCGTAACGCCACGCTTCTTAAGTGCGTCGATTGCGCTCTCCGAACATATGGCATCAATGGCAGCATCGAACTGTGTGCTACCCACAATCACAAAGCAAGCCTTACCTATAACATATAACCATTCACAGCTGGCTAACAACCAAAAAACGCCACTCGTCTGGATATCAGCTCTGCAAAAATCACAGATAGTCGAGCAGCTGTTTCTCAATAGAAACATCCCCATCTTGCTTTTGCAACGGTAACCTGTGATTCAGCCGTGCACCAGCACCCGCCAAGAATAAAGATTCAAACGTTCATTAACCTTAACAGAATATTTGGTGCGCTGTCCCAGAAGTACTATTAAGTAAGAACTGCGTGATACTTAGCAGCTCAGCAGCATTTTTCGAAAGAAAAATCGGAAACGTACTCAAAATTTTGCGAACATCAGATCTGTTTGCCTATTTCTTATAACGAAAAAACGGTTCAATAATTGACGCACCAGAGATACGAACTGAAAAGCCAATATCTCTCGGACGACTTTAGAGCAGGAAACTAATTTTGAACCATTTCACTCGCAATTTATCGCTAAAGTTCCGCTGTCGATGCCTTTTACGAGCAGAACGTTATTCAGGCCTTCGACAAGTTTGTCCAGATAGGTGAGATAGACCCAAAACCTTTCTAGCTGTGCTAGAGGTTCAATGACATTCAATATTACGACAAACGATCCTCGACTCCTTTCCAGTATTGTCTTGTTTAAGTTTTCCGCTCGATGCTGAAAGTGTCAAAAAATTTCCGTCTTGGCAAAGAGAAAGACTGTGTGAATACGAGGCACCTCAGAAGGTTAGGGAAGCAGCTCAGTGAAACCGCACATATTAAAAAACGATCCTCAGTATTAAGAGAAGTGAAATTTATACGTACGCCCATGTAAAGAATATGGATCGCGTGCACAACAAGATGATTGAACGATAGCCAATGTCTGATATCTTCTCCAACAACGCGTTGTCTGTCGTCCGATGATTCAATACCGCTTGCTCAAACACGCAAGCGATACAGCGTAAACTGATGCATGGCATTTTCACAATATTCCTCTATAGGCTCATCGACACAATTTTTCGCGTTTCAGAATGAAAGATATCACAAGCGCCTGGGTAGTAGAATACCCACCATCGAAAATTTGCTTTTACTTGCTTCACCCTGCTTGCTCCAACCATTAGATTAAGCGCTTGCATAAAACTTGTATGTTGTTGAATACGAGTCAGTGTAAAAGCGCTGCTCTCTTCAAAACGTGTCCCTTAAAAGATGAACTTAGAAAAAGCGAACGAATCTTCATTACGAGTTGAAAATGGCCTTTCACCATTATGAGATTGCACTACCGAATGCAAACACAGTGCATGATATATTGCTAAAGAATTTGCTCGCTGCCTCCTGCCAATGCAGCACTGTAACATGAAATATGTACATGAATTGATGCGTTGATATATGTAGCTAGTAGATCGACGAATAAAGACTATATTCAAATGAATGTGGACAACTATTTAGTGCAGCGGTAGCACGGTGCCGGAAATAAACGTGGCTCACCTTTCCAAGATGACATCGTAGCTTCTCAGCAGTTAAGCACTTTGCAAACAATCGTTGTTTTTTGTTTCCGTAGGTGCTAAATGAGAATCTTGGAATGTCAGTGGAGTTGCATTCTTCTCTTCCAAGGGCAAGGTATTGCAGAAGACGTTGAATGGAATGGTTCCCCACCCACACTTACGATCCCAATTGTAAGAGTGAGCGCGAAACCACCGCAAAACGCGTGATTTCAAAATTCTGTGCCCATACTGCTAAAAAAGAACATAACGGCAGTTTCAGTTCGCAGTTCGCAATCGGACATTGGTCGCAGAAGTCAGCCAATTATCCACGCGTCTCTTCACCAAAACTATGGAAAACGCAGAAACAATTTACTCCCAACCTCCCATTTCTGCCTGATCACGAACAACATCTCTATCGCACCTGAATTTCGAAGGATATCGATTTCGTTGGGAGGTCTGATCTTCACCGACATTCGAAAATTGGAAAATCTGAAGGACTTTTCAATGAGTAAGGTTTTCGGGACTCCAAATTGTGGAGCGCTGTCGAAGTGGTTGGTAGTCAGCCTTTCCAACTTTTGCGACTGAAAAATCCGACGGACACTGAAGTGGCGTTCGCATTTGCCGATTGTCGCTGCCTCCAGACTTTTCGATTCGAGATACAAAAGTAGTAGCAATACATCAAACTGTATATGTTTCGCGCTAAACATCCACACTTTGTCAAATCAAGTTACGCTTGCTGGACCCCACACCAAAATTCAACACTAGTTCAAAAATCTGTTTCGCTGTTGTATGAAGCCTCCTCAGAAATTCTCACCTGATCAGTGGTAGCAGGTAGGAGTTGTGCGCCTTCGTTATCCGTACCCGTGGTGTAAACCGAATGCAATCCACTGTAGTTGTCTAATGTGGAGTATCGAGGTTTGCAGTAGTCGGTGGCCATGCAAGTCGCCTTGTGAGCATTGCCTTCGAAACATAGACACGCATGTGGAATAATTACAGGTTCGAGTAAAACCCCAGATCGACGCCACATCTCGTCACTTCCCCTTCTCAATCGTGATTTCACCCGTTCCGATATGCAAAAATTGCGTCTATAGTTGATCTCACTGAGGTCATTCGTATTGGTGCCACGCAACCAGAAGTAGTTACAAGCGCGACAAAGTCCAAAGTCACGACTTAGAGACATGACAAGGCCGATTGTTAACCATACAAAAATCTCCATTTCTTCCTAGGCAGCTTGAGTACTCGATCCTGGAGTGCACTATGCTTCTCAGCTATGCGTTTGCTAAGCCTTATGACTCAACGATAACGATCGACGACTGAATGCTTTTGAGAAGGGTGATAAAATGCCTACTGTGAGAAGTAATCGAGTATGACGGTATTTGAATGGAATACTCTAAGAGCGCAACAACTTGCCAGTGCAGATGTGATCGAGTGTAGCGAACTGATCTATAAACATACTTCGTTGAATGGCTCAGAGTTCCACCGCGGCGATTATACTTATAAGAAAATAAGGCATGTATACCCTAAAGAAATATGCTTTTACGAGGTTCTCGTTGAGTCGAGGGCTTTATCGCAGATGCCTTTACCAAATTTTCGAGTCACAGTCGTATGTTTACGATCGATCCAGTGAGACTGCAGTCAAAGATTGGAAAGGAAATACTGCGCTCAGAATTTATGCAACACCTAGAACGGCATCTTTCTCCTGCAACTCTCCGCCCATTCTCCACTTTTATCTCCTCCGTCTCTCTTTCTCATATTGCTTTTAAGTCTATTTGCGCCTTGCATCGTGCTTTTTTTTGAAATTTCGCTGGTTCCGCACTCGTGGAATCTCATAACACTACATGCGGTGTCTCCTAATGCAAACTCACTAGATAGACAAAAATATACAAAGATGCATAGATGTATATCAGAAAAGCTTGATTTTGCAAAGCAATTTACAGGAATAAAATCAGCTATCGGGATGGAGAAAGACGAGGGGAACAGACAGCAAATCGTCAAAAACGCTTGTATAGATACGAGCAAATGCTTGTATCCTTTACAACCCATTTACAGGTAGAAAGATCGCATCCTTAAGATGAACGAAACTAAAGTAGGTGGTTTGGTGATCCCCCCCCCCCCCCCCCCGCCACCCAAGGCCCCCCCACCCTCCGAAATCAGCACAAAGCTTGGGGAAGCGTGCAGCGTCACTTAGATACAGTTCGGAGGAAAGCCATTGCACGCAACCAGCATTAAAAACAGAAACCCACAAGGATTTCGAATAGGTGGAGATTGTTTAGAGGGGCTCTGATGGGGTCTGGAGATGTGAAAGATCACAAAATTCTTGAGTTGCATTTGTCTTGTCGAAATCCACGATATTTCATGCATCATTTTGTATCTTCCCTTCTCTTGCTCCCTGTGCAACTGCGCAAGAAGATGCCACTCCTTTTTTCCTTACAGAATTAAACTTTGCTTCATTTCAGTCGTCGCCTTTCTCAATAAACTCTTACTACCTTGCGATGCATGAGCCTCCACTCTGCCAGCATGCTCTTGATCATACACATAGTGGATCAACGAAATACATAGTGTATTTCGATCTGAAACAATTAGTTCGCATCTCTTCGAAGAATTTTCTTAGATAAAACAGTGTCAGCGGCGAGAATGTTCTCATACACAGCTCTGGGAATTATATGAGAACTTTGAAAAGACATAATAAGAGGTGTTGAAGCAGTACTTCAAACCTTGGAATCTGTTCAAGTCATCAATGTGATTTTTGCAGAAGGCGCTGAGCGAAATCACTCTCACGCAAAATGAGGTTCGTACATCGGAGAAAACGGGAAGTAATATAAAAGCCATGGGAAGACAATGCACTTTATATCTCTCTTGAGATATTTCTGCCGTTCTAGCATTTACGTTTTCACGTTTTACCTAAGTAGATTAGCATCAACTGACTTGCACTGAGTTGCAAACAAATAGCATAGTGCAAAGCGTCATTCGTTTTACAACAGGCAAAGCGCTATGATCCTTTGCGCAAAAAGTTTGTTGAGCATCGCTGTGAAAGAACGGATTTTATTCTCCTAAATATCTTACGGTCATATGAGCCTTTGTCCGCATGTACTGCAAAAATCTGGCGCGCGTCTGAGCTCCCTGATGGGTCGGGGAGCTAAGCTTCTACGGAAACTGAGACTAAGTAACCGGAAGATTGCACTCTTGACGGACAACGGGACTATTCTACTGCTAGCTGTGTGTCCACGCAACCTCCTTATTTTAATTGGTCATGTATGTAACCTCTCCTTTATGATTTTTTTCGAAAGTTGGTCGATTAGCACAACTGATTCTGACCCACATGACTAGTGCTTTTTGGAATTCAGTGCCACAAGCTTAAGTTTTGTTCGAGAAACGAGGCGAGTGAGTGTGTTTTGCTTTCCTTGCTCAAACCTATAAACAGAAACGACTAGAGAATACGAAGATATAACATATGTACAGAGACAGATGTAGTTTCATCGATTCCCTTATAGATGCAAATGACAACCACGCTCACACATGGCTGTTTTGACCAGATTCTCGGAACGCTTGGTGGCCAGCCTTCACGTTGATCCGTTGGAAAATCAGCCAGGAATCGAACCCAGCTGTCGTCGTCCAACTCTCTATCGCTGCGGCACCGATCCATCCGACCATATAATAACGAATCGCAAATCAGCACATGCTTATCTTCATAGCCTCGTTACTTGGAAGCAAATGTGACAACAAAAGACAGAAGAAAAGAGAACAGGTGATTGTAGCGAACTTGCTGTAATGGAACGAATTATGCTTTCAAAAAAAAAAAAAAAAAAAAACGGACCAGGAGACATGAAACCTGTGCATTTTCTGCAAAACATCAATGCCATACTTTCTTATATTTTCTCTCCGACAAATTTTTATGATTCAGGTGGAAAATGTGCAGAGGCGAAACATAACCGCATTTCTCTTTCTATTGCTCAAAATAATTCCCATTAACGCAGTGTGCCTAAAGTGAGAAATAAGCTGAAAACTGATGTGAACAAAAGAAGCGAGCGAGAAATTTGAAGGGGTGGGGGATGGGAGCAGTGGGGTAGGGTGAGCAAATATATGTGTGGGAGATTGGATTGAAAAAGTGCCGCGCAGACACCCTCCGAATTCCATGAAACTTGTTCATTCTATACTGCTCCACGTAGACATGCGGTTAGTGCTTATGATATTGACGCCTGGCCTGATTATGCGCAATACATATCTGCACCATCCGTAGTTTCTGTGAAACAAAGTCTGCGCATCAAGCAGTGCTATTCGAAGCAGACTCACACAAGTTACGTTGGCCGTTTAGCACGCTCATAGGCAGAGTTGGACCGTTGAGGCAGCAGAAGCTGAGTGAGTTCTAATCAAAATGGCAGTGTTTCTGTTAAAAACACCTACCAGCTGCGCTGTACATTCTGAATCAGACGTGGTCTGCTTCACACATTTCAGACACTCGAACAGAATCGTTAACTGATAACTAAATGTCAGGTAAGCTGCTTTTTCAAAATGCTTTGCTCGTTGTACTTCAGAAAGCAATGTATGTCTTTCGATAATAGCACTGCTCATGAAAGTTGTGTTCGTTCAGTGTGCGCAAGTATAATATGCGTATCACTTCAATAGCGAGGATACTGTGGCCTGCATCAATTGCAGTGAGAGCAGCAGTGCGCAAGTTGTGCCAGATTTGTTTGGAACAGCAAACAGGCCAATGGCGTTCGAGGGCTCCCTCCTGGCTGACCTTCTCCCCCTCCCCCTCTCCCTCGCCACCCCCCGCCTTCTCCTACCACACACTTACCTCAAAGCAGAAGCTGTTCGGACGAGGAAGTGCCGACGTCTATCCCTCCCATCCATCACAGCTCTCATGGGATCCTCCTCCCCCTCTCATTCAGCACAAGTTGTCAGTTGTAAATTCTCGCTTCTTCATGCATAAGCTGACAACGTCCACTCTCCATCCATAAAGGATGCGCTTGAATATCTTCCAACTGTTTTCGATTTGTTCAAGTATGTATCAGTGCTAAAATGCCAAGATATTAGTATCGATAAAAATTAGTATCGATCACTGTTTCCTTCGCTTACTTCGACACGTATTCGATGCGCTCTTAAGAGGATGCATGAGAAAGAGTTGCCTAGTTCAACGTCCTACGCGATCACAGGTTTACTCTATCTCTTTGCGGTTGATTCATTGTGAATTTATTAGCCGACAGATTGGAAGAATCGACATACGATGTTGCTCCAAATCAATGCTTGCGATTTTTCCTCGTGTCTCCGCATCATACACTTCTATTTGATGTGTTTTCTGTCACTGAGTGTCGATGACACGTCTTCTGCTTTTCCTATTCAGTAAAATATTCGTACTTGCTTCTTGTCAAATATTTTTGTTAGAATTTGTTTTCTTCGCTTCCACATACGATATATTTTATGTAAATCGGTACCGATTGATGGAAGGTCATTTTATAAAGCAATGCACATCTTTCCGGGCATGGTTTTCGGTGTGATGAACAACTTGAATTGTCTTATAACTCGCCTAGTACGTAAAATCCACGAACTGAAGAAGATGGAACATATTTACCTGAATTCGCTGAGAGGTACCGTATAAAGAACTATTTTTGCAATATACAGCAAGAACTTGTGATGCAATATCCGTGCATTAGATTTTTAGCTTACAAATCTGTTCCCTTGACTTTTGTACCAGTATGTTCCTGGAGGGAATTTGTTGCGAGATTTTGAAATGGCGTGGATTCAAATGTTAGGAGTTGCACGCGATTGCACGATATAAACGTTGAACTATCAAACAGAACTGAAATAATCATGCCAGCGATGGTCTTCAGGACTAGAAAAGGCTCCGCAAATATCCGAAACTTATCACCCTCCCACTAATATTCCTTTGGAAATTCTCTTAGTGGGTTTCCGTGTCTGCACAAATTACAAACAGCAATCGCTGTTGGAACTGTAGATGACCGAGGGAGGGTGGGGGGGGGGGGGGGGAGGGGAATGGGGACCGTGCAACTTCCATGTTTCCTCCGACTAGGGGCAATTAATCCTTACTTTAATCGTTTGTTAGTGCGCTATGAGAAAGTATTATTGGTGGGTGCCTTACGTTACCACGGTGGCATAGACCGTAATGTTAGAAGAAAGGGCTGCTGTGTTCATCGGATAGCACAGATAAGGCCTTGACGCTATTGGCTTGTGCCTTGTGTTGATTTTACGGTAACACGAATCAGTCAAAAGCTTCAGAAAACGTGAGAAAATCAGCGATGACCACCTCGGAAATTGGAAATTTGAACAAACTGTAGCACTGAAATTCACAACGCTGAGCGCAATCAACAGCGTACAACCGCTCACAATAATAATACAGTCGACGCTTTTGAAGACAGCGAAAAGTGCGACGACAAACGTGACAAGCGAAAGTGCCATCAAATGTCGTAGTTTATTGCGGCGGTAAAAGATGAAACGCGGGGGAGGAAAGTTCTGACTCGTAGTCAGGCTTAGCAGGAGCGATTTCGCTGCTGAAAAAAAAATAAAACTTCCGCACTGCGAGAAATTCTTTAGCGCTCTCTCATCTATTGTGCAAAAGTTACTGCTGGTTTCTGCTATTCGACGGGTTTCTGCAATTATTCAATGTAACGAATGCTACACCGATGCGTCAAGACGGTAAAGCATTCATTTTACTTCATCTTGAGGAAGGGAGGTTGGCGGAGGGGGTGTGAGAGAGTTTTTTCTAGGACCAAAAATATTAAAATTGCGAGAAGCATGACGCATGTCGTTTAGGCGAACGACCTGGAAACGCGTGGGTCATGAATGTTCGCCGCATTGTAATTCACTTTATCTATCTCATTTTGAATTCATAACTGGCTTCTCCAACGATTGTACAGTTTTGACATTCATGTTGCGCACTTTCTCATATGCAAATTTTTATTATTGTTCAGCATTTTGAAGCATGTGGTTTCGCTCACGTTCATTAGAACAGAGTGATCAGTAAAGGCGATAATCGACTTTATTAGGGATAGTGAAGAACTAACTGATGCATAGCGGTTCTTTTGGAATCTACTAAATTCCCGTTCATCTAGCCATCCCTACTTAATCTATTTCCCCTTCGCAATTATTAGCAGTGCGTTGACTCACTCAACATATACTGTCGGCTGCAGCCAAGATGGTGATAATAGCACCGATGGCAAGTAGCGGATGCACGATCTTAATTAGAAGATACAGTACGCAAAAAGAATGCCGAAGATGACTAAGGTTGAGGACGGTACAGGCAAAGTACTACCGTGCACTGCTGTACCGCCCCCATATCACATCTTCCTACCACATCCCTTCCACTCCCTCTCCAACACCTCAGTGGTCAAGCTGACTACTGATGACGGTAGGAGGGAGACAACCATTGAGATAGAAACGCGACTTGCATCATTATACTCTTGAAAATTTCCCTTCGTCTTACAACTTCTTTTCCTCATCGCCTTTTCTTTACATATGTGCATTTTGCCTCCAGCTCTTGACTCTTCAGCCGGCAATAAGAATGCTACTTGCAGCACCGATTCGTCGAAGGCTCGGTGAGCGCGCATCACTGCCATTTTTCGCAATGTTTGTCTTGAGTGAGTTTATATTCAAAGTAACATCGTCAATGAGTTGAGTAACACAGTGGTGCTCATTTAAGTAGCAAAACTCGAATCCAGATCGTATGTGCGCAAAATTTGAGCGGCTTAAGAAGTGACTGGTAAATATTTGCCAAAAACATGACGCATGCTTCGGCTTCGTAAAGATTTGAATTGGATAGACGGGAAGGAGCTTCTGATTCAGGAGATCATAACCGCGAAGAAATTCAACTCAACAATAGGAAAGAAATAATCGTAGAGGTAAGGCGAGCTTTCGAACACTCCCGTCACCGAATTTGCCAGTAGAAGATCCCTTTCAATTCCAAATGCAATCAACGTACCACTAACGATAACCAACTGAATAAGGGTTACATATTTAGAAATATGTTCAGCGACCTGCCCCCATAGTCATTTCCATACCACGTTAACCTCAGAAAGATTTGAGTGGCATGCTGAGCGATTGAACTTGACATCATCATTAATGCTTCCAAGTGAAGGTCATCATGCGTAGCGGATTATGAGAAGTAAATTCTGCTATCTGGAGCTGTAATCGAACTCGGGTGAAACTAACTTGGCGAACAGATGCCAACACACAAGGATACGCTTCTGCAAACTAAATCTGCAGTAGTCCATAAAAAACATTGCAGGTACTTTTCGCTGCATATGAAAGGATGCAAGGAAGAAAAATCGCCAGTTGCAAATTACGTGCGAGCACATCGGTCGGCATACCCGCAATTCGCCATCGCATCTCGCTCATCTTCGGATGTAAAATCGGTCTCACACTCAGGGCTTTGAAGAAAGATGTCAGGATCTGATCCAATCCTGAACGTGACACATACAACAATGCTACCGAGCGGAACTGCTGATAAATAGAACGAAAAAACTGGACTTCATATTGCAATAAGCACTGGAAGTGCAACGCTAAACGATTCTCAGAGAAAATGCAACAGGAAAAGAAAACCGTTGAAAAAAAAAGATCCGCACGGTCACTTTGTTATGTGCATTCTTTAGTTTGGTTCAAGAGACTGAAATTGAAACGAAAGCACGATGTGTTAAATGTTTCAACATGGAAATGGCGTAATATGCCACCAACATCAACTCACCAATCACACATCCTGTTTCATCCTATCCGTTCCACTTCAAATACGTTACATTGGCAACTATTGCGCCAACAGATATTTGAGAGAATACAATTGGAATCCAGAAGAAATCTGTAAGAAGTGATAGGTGACGCATCTCACTCATTTCGGAAATATTGAAGCCCTTCGGCATCTCTCCATCTTTCCAAAGTGGGTCATGCGGAACCACCCTGGCTACATAGACAGTCAGCGTTGGTGAGAGCTGCAGATCAAGGAGAGATGGTGTGGGGGGGGGGGGGGG